>JAMKCH010004690.1:0-98545 GCA_023653785.1 Ophioderma brevispina | reverse complement strand
ACGTACATGAACAGACAATTACGTATGCTTGTTGTACATGTATATTATGTACAAGCATAGAGCTGGAATATTAAACCAAAGAGGAGAAATTCGCGTGTATTATGGAATTATAGCCCAAGCCCGTAACAGTTTTCGCTCACACACAGAGCGCCGTGTTGTTGCTGCGTAAGCACGGAGTGTCGGTCACTGTTGAGGCGCCAGCACACGCATATAAAAACTGTGCGTCACGCGATATGTTACCAGGTTGCATTTCCCAGTGTTCATTGTCTGATCGGCCGATTTTTCTGCAATAATATGCGAAAATCAATCAGATTGAAGAAACTATGATTCTAAAAAGATTTTTTCCTGCCATCCCTACTGCACAAAAAGTCTCCGGATGACTCTGTTAATTTTGCTTAGGAAAAGAGATAGTGAGTCCCGGGAGATCGCATGTGGCATCAGTGTTGTTGTTTTGCACTCACGAAGTTGTGACGAACGTAAAATACAGCATGTCTCAAAATATGCAGGAAGGACTTTCCAAATGCGACGATACGTAAACCAAATATGGTGGTGCCCAAAAACGATGGTAATGAAGTGCGTATGCTCATTCTAAACTTTTGGGCACCTAGATTTTGGTTACGCCGTTCGGGAGAATCTGCGGGTCTGGGTTATATTTACGGATTGGGTACAAGTCGATATCGTACATGTCACGCGTACGCTGTGTACTGGCACGTACAAGCTACGCCCTGGATGAAGACAATAAATCGATATCGATATGCTTAGCTTGTCTTTTCAAGATTCATCTTAAAGCCAGGGGCGCTCCATCTTTAAAATTTGTTAGATTGAAGTTTTCATTATAGTCTGATATTCAACAATTAATTATTTTAATTTTCCCTTCTGTTGTAGCTTTTGTTTTCTCAGCAAATTCATTTTTATGTTGCTTATTAAACCTATGATAATGTGGTGCTGATATTTTAAAAATTCTACTTGGAATAATTAAACACTTCGATATTGTAGGAAGCTCAAACAAACTAGACTTGATCGTGTTACGATGGCAATGCGCAGTAGGGTTTTACAACTCCCGCAAACAAAACAATATATTGGACGCATTGTGATAGCTCTTTTGCCCAACAGTGAGGTTGGTAAAAGAGTTTAGAGAAAAAAATCAAAGAATACAGGCTTGCTCTTGAACACGAAAAGCTAAATATAGCGAGATGATGAAATTAGTGAAACTACCTAAATGGACGTATAGATGTAAAACTAGGATTATGTCGTAATTAATAAAAAAAATGATAAAGCTCAATATAAATTATAAAATTATTGTTTTTTCCAATCAAATATAAAAATAATTTTCATCCTGCTAAAATACGATTTTGTTAGCTTTTTCGTTTCAAGATTATCTCTTTGTAGGGAAACAAAGTCAAGGATAACGACACAGTGGTAAACATTAGGAGAATATATTGCAGTAGGAGAAAAAGGTTGAAAAGGAATTGACAACTTCACAAGTGAAAAACATTTGTAGTCTATCATGACAAACCAATCATTGCAAAGTCTGATCATGATGAGGGGACATGGCGCGGAACACGGAGGTTGTGTGATGTCGCTGTTAATCCGGCAAGCTTAACCTTGTCATGCTTTAGTTAGTTGCTCAGTCACAGCAGCACAGTGCAGTGGTAAGGCGAGTTTCAAACGTCCCCTTCCATGCTTGCAAATTTGCTATTATTAAAATAGGATACTGAGTAGTGAAGAAAATTCCTTTTTTGATTAGCTTTTGTAAGTGATTCAAATTCAACTGGTATGTGAACAATGGTGATCGGTGAGTACTACATAAGTCATTGGAAGTATGACATGAGCACTACACAAAGTGTAAAGTTACTGGACATGACGGAATGCTGGAACATGTACGAGTTTCTTGTTAACTTAACCTATTTTTTTTTTTTTTTTTTTTTTTTTTTTGTCATAGCTAGAAAATCTTTTCATATAGGACATAAGGCTGAACATCACAATATTAATCTGTATGCATGGTTATACATTAGCAGGCTGAGGTCAGCCACCTGCGATTATTTTATTGGCCTTGCCTAGCTTTTTTTGGCTAGGCTAGACTTTAACAGTAACATGCCTAGCTAGAAAATGAAGCTTGTACAGTGTGTGTAGTTTTGTCTACGACTACGTACAGAGTGTTTTTGTTTTAAATGAAAAACAAATGTTCGGCTAATATTGATATTGGCCTTGATCACGTTGAATAGATTAGAGAGGGGCTATGTCTAGGCCAGGGACTGGCCTAGCTAGGCCTAGCCTAGTACTCTACCTAGTTTTACTCTTCGACATAGACGAGCCTTTCTTCAATAGTTGGGTACAATTCTTGGCCAAGTTTAAATACCAAGTAAGGCTGCTCCTTCCCCTCCCCCCCCCCCAAAAAAAAATATGCACCACTGTCACTGACACTGCGGTAGGCTACACGAAGCGTCATAGACAATTCACACAACAAGTAACTCACACGTGTGCATGCCTTGGTCAAGAATTTGTTAAATTCTCGGGGATAGGCCCAGGCTAAAATGTATGTTCTGGCCAGAACATAGGGAGTAATGTAATAACTAATCACTTTAGCACTGTGATAAAAATGAAATGTGCACATCGCAACAAAAAAGTGATCGCCTAGTTTATAGGCCAATACCTTAAGAGGATATGAGGAGATTTCAGAAAGAAGCGCCCCAAATTTTTCCTCGAACCTTTATGTTTTTTTACATATTTGGAATGCTTAAAAACGTATCAGATCACACCTGAATTGAATAAAGCCGAATCGCCGTCTTTATGTAGTAAGTGATATTTAGTAGTTTTGTAGTGCCACGACAGAAAGTCAAAGCATGGTTTTCTATGGGGGCGATTATGATAGCAGGCAAGTTCAAAACACGGCTTGCTGGTTTTCTTTGCACATGTTTGTCCAATAACCTTCCAAACGTTCTGTAGGTGCGTCCCAACAACAGACTACAACCGATCCAGTGAAATTTGAGAGAATTCATATCCTAAAAAATCACCTCCTGTCAATTTAAAAATTATGTTTCACATCCTGCGATCAGTAACACTTTTTGGGGGCTTGTTGCTATTGGACAAGGCTTATACTGATGGTTGCTAGTGTTATAGGCTAATTTTCTAAATAGTAATTTTTTACCTAAATCTAGTATAGATAGCTCATGTTTGAATAACTGTTTCATCAATAGATGCACCCTTTTAAATTTCATAATTTCTTCAGGGAAGGGCGCTAGAACGTTGCAATTGGTTTAACACGGGGGGGGGGGGGGGGCGCCTGATGTTTGATACTAGCGTTGGGTATTTGGAGGTTGCCGAGCTCCTGTGAAGTTCTATGGAAAAATCCCTAAATCGGCTTAATATGCCTGATTGGTTCTCCAAAGACCGCTGATAATTCCAATTTGTACCAAACGGCAAGAAGACAATGTGAGGCTTGTCAGCTATTTTAAGTGAATATATCTTTAATTAAAACAAAAAAAGAAAGCAATTTTGTTCTGAAAAACTTTTCTGGAATCTGAGATTCAGTGATTTCAATATAAATTATAAATTTGAAAATCAATTTTCGCCCCATTCAAAAATCCCTAGGCTGCTGAGAACGATGTTATTCAAATTTAGTCTCATTCTCATGTATATGGGGTCCATACCACGGGCCTATTGGACTCCACGAGGTCCGAGCACGAAAGTATACAAACGTACACGAGACTAAGGAGATCATGAAACACAACATATACCCGAAGTATTGACAGGGTTCTGGCTCATATCGCTCCACATTTTGCTCAAATTTCCTTTCCAAGACCTGATTTGTCATAGTTGATTGCATTTTTTCGTTTTTTGGGCGTAGCTTTTTGCAGTTATCCGTTTAGCACAGTTAATTATGATAGAAAAATATTACCGTATAATGAGCCTTTAACACCATAGAATCTATATACATGTTACTGGGTATTATATATAGAGTGCTAATTTTCCGAGGATGCCAAATAAATCCGAACTCCCCTCATTTCCCCGTTTTAACCACTGACCTCATACGGGAAGGTCAGTGGGTTGAACACGTAAAAAGCGAGATTTGTAGAAAAATTCTGAATTTTTATGGCGTCAGGGATGGTTGGATTACGGCAAATTTATCACAGCAATAGTTCCGTATTCATGAGGAAAATTCTGACGTTATTGATGCATTTGAGCAACATTTGGCACATATTCAGGCTCTCTGTGTGCACCCTAGAAAGAATTAATACGACTTGAACCAGGGGGTCGGACACACGATCTGATGGATTTGGGAATTTGGGATTTCCAAACGGTAATTTATGGAATTTTGCATGCATTTTCTATTGGCAAATGTGATAGAATGAAAGTGTATCTGAGCGCTCGGTTCTCAGGTTCTACCTGCGTCATAGTATTCATCTTAAACAGAAAAGCTAACAATTTTATATTTTTAACAGGTTTTGAAAGTTATTTTTCCTAAGTTATTAAAGAACACCATCAAAATTGAGGGTTAGGATTTTATTCCGTTTCATCAGTAAATTACGATATAGGCCTACATTAGGCATTTAAACACCCTCGTTAAGATGGTATTATGTAATTGTTCCAACCGGCGATGATTAATACATTTTTGGCTTTTCGTTTCAAGATTCATCTCACAGCGTTAACCAGATTCGAGGTTCCCAAAATTATTGTAAAAAAAGAAAAAAAGTCTTAAATGTGATAAAAATAGGTTCAAAATGGGGGAAAGGTATTTAAAAATTCCATCAAGGTTCAAATCTTCATAAAGGTTTCCAAATTCCTCAAAAAAAAACCGTCTCAAATATTCATAAAGTTTTCAGATCTATATAATTTTCACCTTCAGCCCAGTGACTTTTTCAAATCTTCATAAGCTTTGCAAATTTCATATAGGTTTTCAAAATCTCAGACATCTTTCTAAAGGTTTTCATTTTCTAAAGGTTTCACATTTCATAAAGGTTACAAAATTCTCATAAACAGTAAAAACTTCATAAAGGTTTCAAATCCTCAAGGTTTTCAAATTTTCATGAAAGTTTCAAATTCTCATGAAGGTTTAAAATTGCTTTACCATCATCTTAATCAGGGTTTTAACCACCATCCCCTAGTGAACTTCGCTCCGGGGCCGCCAAAATGTCAAAAACTTTCGTAAAAAGCTTCTAGGTAATTGTTTCCTCATCCTTTCCGGTCATTTTCGTCAAAGTCGAAGAGTAAGGGGGTGGTTGCATGCCATCCCAAGTGATAGTTTATGTGCCTTTTTTTAATATTGTGTACAGTAATTGCTCTAAAAGTCCTCTGTTATGTAAAACTGCCAATTGCCATAATTAGAGCTGAAACCGCATGAATATCCGATATTGCTACGTTTTTTTTTTTCCCGCAAAAATTGCGGTGTTTTTCATTTCACCTATGTTTCTGTGGAAAATGCCAATTTTGGCCGACTCACTGACTTGAACGTCCTTGTAACGCCATACTAGTCTGTTTGGTATTTATTTTGGTAAAGTCGATTGAAAGAGATGACCCTATCGATTCCCTTGGTAGCAAATCATTAGCCTCGGGTGCTTTATAACCACCCCCCCCTCCTTTGGTAAACAGATTACAAAAAGGCTTTGTAACAGGGTTAAGATGCTGCAACAAGCGTATTTTGGGGCATCGTGCAATGCGTGCATACTGGTCATATGTATGATATTTCAATAGAAAAGACCCCATAATTTCTCATCTTGTTTTGGACTATGTAATGATAAGTGGCATTCTAGTGCTGCAGCATCAGTTGAAAAAGGGCCTCAGATTTCTACCACCAGGGGTTCCTTTCCCGAACCTCAGTCATAAATCTACGGTGCATACCTGTCATGCCTGAGTGGACCATTTGTCCCAAAGCTGTGTAACTGGTATTGAAAAGCTCGCGTCTGTTGTGTAGTACATACGCATGAGTTATACACGTATGGTTACGCGCACATTGGGGAACGGACTCCCAGGTCCGGACACATTTTGTTATTCATATCGTGAAAATTGATCATTGGGTGAGGCAGTTCATAAAAATATTTATGACACAATTAAAATGATGGCCAATTTGACTAAACCGTAATTTCCAAAATGGGTCGCCATTTTAAAGGCTGACTCAGATTTCCCCCGATGAGGGCGCACTGACATTTCAAACAAATTCATGTTTTTGCATGTACCGTTGTCCATATACTAATCCATGTGTGGCAGGTTTTTGTTGTACAACAAAAGGCACCCAATACAACTCAATCAGTAAATTGTGAATTTGACTACAGTAATGGATTTGAACAGCATCAGTGGCAGTGGACCGTGATCGAGTCATTGCTTGTGCACATTGAAGTTTACATTTACATGGACAACTGACCTGTAGGCTAATCATCACCATACTACATGGTGGGGGGGGGAGTGGGTGCATCAGTACTGATGTAGACAGTAAAGCATTAATTCCAATTCCTTGAGTACTATCGTTCATCTTTAGCTTGTATGTGTATATATGTTGATACTTTAACCCCCTTTTTTAACCCCAACCACACTGGCCACTGCCAACGTGGATACCAGCGTGCGTGCATGCCATGCAAGCTATAGGCCTATGCGGAAAGATAGCACATATGCCGCGATGCCATATTCATTTTATATCGGGTGCTTATTTTTGCAGTTCATAATTCTTTCATACGCAAAGCAATATATTACGGAAGCCCGGTAGGGGTCTGGAAAATAGTTTTTTATCTGTTTGAACGAGATACTTCTCATTTGAACAGTTACTATCTCGTTGAACGCGTTACATCTCGTTTGTACGATTACTATCTCCGTTTGTACGACTAATATCTCGTTGAACGATTACTATCTCGTTGTTACGAGTTATTAACTCGTTGTACGAGAAACTATCGCGTTTAACGAGTTTCTGTCCCGTTTGTACGAGTTATTAACTCGTTTGTTATGAATTACTATCTCGTTTGTACGACATACTATCTCGTTTTGGACGACTTATTATCGCGTTTGTTCGAGTTATTAAGTCGTTTGTATAAGATACTATCTCGTTTGTCCGACATTCTATCTAATTTGGTTATCGCCATACTAATCTCGTTTGTACGAGTTATAATGAGATACCATCTCGTTTGGACGAGATCCTATCTTGTTTGGTAACGATTATTAACTCGTGTTGTACGAGATTAATATCTCGTTTGAACGAGTTCTATCATCGCTTTGTACGTACAACGAGATAGTACTCGTGCAAAGAGATAGCATCTCATTCACTCAAACGAGAATAATAACTCGTACAAACGAGATAATAACTCGTACAAGCCGAATAGTAACTCGTTCAACAAACGAGATATTATCTCGTACAAACGAGATACTCGACAAACGAGACATAACCTCGTTCAAAAACTGATAATAGTAATGTGTTCACAAGAGTACTGACTCGTACACACGAATAGTACTCGTACAAGCGAGATAGTAACTCGTTCAACGAGATATTATCTCGTACCAACGAGATCAAACTCTACAACGAGACATAAACTCGTTCAAACGAGATAGTAGTTTTTCAAAAGATATACTAGACTCTTACAACAAGAAAATAGTAACTCGTACAAACGATATAGTATCTCCTTTCAAAACGAATAGTAATGTCGTACAAACGAGATAGTAACTCGTACAAACGAGATAGTAACTCGTTGAAACGAGATACTGTACTCGTTAAAACGAGATAGTAACTCGTTCAAATGCGATAGTATCTCGTTCAAACGAGATAAAAAAATATTTTTTTACGGCTCCGTAAATATATGAAACAATGCAAGAAATTGTTAAAGGCATCCTAGACCTCATCACCTATGTTGATACATTAATACATTCCAATATTTATCAGCAGCTTGATCATGATCAAGGGCCGTACGCAGGATTTTTTTTCACGGAGAAGGGGGGGGGGGTCTTCGAAAAGTGGAACCTTTTTTTGGAAAAAGGACCTAACCACCTAAAATGGTCTTCTTTGGACGTTTTGAACAGCTCAATCACCAAAATATGGACTTTTTTAGTTTCTCTAAAAAAAATCGGCCAAAAAGTTTTTTTGCTTATATAAGTTCACACATACAAATTAAGAACCAATTATTTCGTAACATTAAAAATAATTAACCCTCTATGTGCTGAAAAACAATTTCATCGCGGACGTTGCTAAAATGTTACTACTGTCAAGGGGGTGAAGCCCATTCCAACCAGTCGTCCGGGCTGGGCGCTGACATTTTGATATTGCAACGGAATAATATTAGTGTGGTGTGCTGTATCCACACATAATGGCAATTCGATAACAAACAATCCGGCAAAATATCAGTTTGTGGATGTTTGGGTGCTATTTTGGTGGTTAACTTTTGTCCTACCCATGGCCACACAACTAATGAATGACACGTCAGTCGTCTTGATTAAATAACCGCCTCATGAAACATCTGTTTCACATAAGCGCGCATGCTTAATGGGAAAAAAAGAGTATCTGAGCACAATGATTCCAGGTGACTATTATTACACCTGGCCACCTCCTACACATACATCAATAACAACCGATTATTGTATATGCAAAGCGCACCCACAGTATGTGAAGAAGCGAGGCAGCCATTGCTTTCTATTGTTGTACTCTATTGTTCTTTTCTTTGGGTCGGCATCCAGCTAGAGACGCTGAATTTCTAAGATGACGTAACGTTTTACCTCTCTATATGAACCGCTTTGTACTGTACAAACTCTATAGCAAAATGACGTGTATTTTGCAACACCCGTAAAAAAACAGGATTCCCTAAAACTGCTGGTTTTGTATTAAATATTATGTAATTTGGGTCTTCTAAAATTGATAGCCACATAAAAAGTTTTAATGTTTGATGTAAGCGCAAGGCTCATTTGAATTTCCGTCGTTTTGCCCAATTTTCGCATGTTTTGAAAACATGTATATATTGCCCTTAATTTGCAGCAAAAATACAAGTTTCATTTTTATTACATGTGTCTAAATTTGTGCAAAGAATCCCTCGGGCAAGTGGTTTCCGGGGGGAGGGGGGGGGCTAACGGGAGTGAAAACCCCTTGGTCACTTATTGTTAACTACACACTGACAAACCTTACGATCAGATGAACAATATGGCATGCTTTTCACCCTGATGGTCATTTTTGCAATTTTGATCCCCTGTAAAATCTTTGATTTTCCCCTACATGGTTATTATATAGCTAACCATTTCCAGAAAGCTATCATGCACTTCTTTGTATATAGATTAGTCAGGGGGCGGTTGTCTCCTACTTCATGTTTTGTGGCCAAATTTATTTTTCAGTTTTATAGGTATAAGTACAAGCCAGAGAATCACTTCCACTTGTTGTGAAATTGTCAGCGTCCGTATTGCCACTTGGGGCGTCATTGAAGTTTGCACAGGGGTCAAATTGATGATGTTGCAAAAACCCTTATCAATGTGTTCCTCTCATCATAAGGATTATGAAGGTATAGTTGTATCTGGATGATCGTTCATTAGTTTATTAGCAAAAAGGTCAAGGTCAATATTGTGATTCTACAACAGGGGTCAAAATGCGAAAATGCACGGATTTCGATTAAAATGGTTTTAAATTGATGCTTTTACCAATCCAATTCATATTCAGAATAGTTTGCCCTATCCAGGATTACTTCTTACCCGACTCCATAGAGTTCAATGGACACTGATTTTTACATTCGAAGGGTTACCATGGTAACGAGAGATCCTAGATAGGGCAAACTATTCTTAATATGAATGGATTTGGTCATAGGATCAATTTGAGACCATTTTTCATTCAAATCCATGGCATTTTTTTTGGCATTTTTGACCTTTTCAGTGCTAATAACTCCTTGAACGGATTTATCCCAGATAGCAGATAGTGTAACTGAGGCTGGATAATAACTATCGTTTTGCAACCTTTCAGGGTACCAATGGTCAACATTTCCTGAATGTCCAAGACTCTATAACTGGATGACTTAACTTGTGTGATGAAGTGATAAAACATTATACCCTTATGAATGAACAGGCAACTATAGTAGGATTTTTTTATTCTGGGGAGCAGTTGCATTAAAAGTTTTTGGGTCGTGTCCGCGGTTTCTATTCGTTCTGAGAGGTTGTATACTTTACCCAATCAGTAATTATAAATTAAGCCATAATTAAAAAAATGTCCCTTTTCTCACGAAGAAAATATTACAAAGCAAATGCACTGAATAAATTCCAAACACCAAACTCTGAAGCATTCAACATAAGAAAATGATACGAATATAAGTAATTATTACTCACCAAAGGCCTTGACGTCACTAATTGAATTAGTTAGGAAAATCTAACCATGTTTACATTTATTCGTCTTGTTCCAGAAATAATATTTGACAGCTTGGTCCAATTATTTAAGTAGTTCAGAGTTATTGGTCACTCATAACAATCTACAATATTTACGTGGCCTAATCTTCCTCTTCACCCAGCCTCGATGCTCATGACACTTTATCCGTTCTTTGATTGACGCCAAACAAAGGAATCGATAGCGTGTCTCACCCTTTACGACATCTATTCAATTGATTCTGGTATGAAGCCTTTACATATTCGATACAAAAAAGTTCATGTAAAACCTCATATTCTGTTGAACAACGTTGAGCATTTCAGCTGTTATTTTTTTTTATCTCACCAACATCCTCCTCAAATGAATTCTTCCCATCGACAATATGCGTTTACTGACACTGACAGGAATAAAAATCAGACTATAACTGCATAACCTATAATCCCTACCAATATACTGTTGATGTTAAAGAATGTTAATAAGGTTTTAGATTTATTAGCCTTTTTTCAACATAATTTTTGGCCCAAGTGCCTCTCAGAATGAAAATAAGCATTTTGTTTTACAATTTTCACTCTTATAGGGTCCTTTCTATCTTGTGATCCTAAATGAGTCCTGTATATTGAATTATCCTTGTTCTACAAATTTATTTTGAAAAATAGGCACAAGAAAGGGCGTTTTTCTTTTGAGTGAGTCGAAATGTGATTGTAAGATGATCCCTTCGTGGCAAAGGCATTTCTGACAATACTTGCATTGATAAGGTGTTTCCTTATTGTGCGTCGAATGGGTTTGCAATTATTGTGTCTGCAAAGATTTCTGACATACTCAATTGAAAGGTGTTTCTTTACTGTGCGCTGAAGGTGGTTGCCAGATTACACATTGCGTCTGCAACGATTTCTGACAATACTCACACTGATACATCTGTTTTTCCTTGTGTGAGTTCGAATGTGTCGTCCAAGATAACTTTTTTGTGCAAAGCATTTCTGACCATACTTTACATTGAAAGGGTGCTCTTTAGTGTGCGTCTGCACGTTGTTCTGTCCTATTACTTGCGTCGCAACGGAATTTCTGACAATACTCGCACTGATACATCTGTTTTTCCTTCTTTGGTGGTGAGTTTTCGAATGTGTGCGTCAAAGATAACTTTTTTGTGTCAAAGATTTCTGACCAAACTCAAGCATTGTAGGGTGTTTCTTTTGGGTGCGTCTGATGTGGTTTGCCAGATTATATGGTGTTTTCAAAGAATTTCTGACACTGCTCACACTGGGGGGCGATAAGGGGTTTTCGTTTAGTATGAATACGTAGTGTCTTTTGAGGTAATATCTCGTACAAAACGTGCTGACAATACTCACACTGTTATGGTTTCATTGGTTTGAACTCTGACGTGGCGTGTTTAGAGACACTGGCACATTGAAAAATAGTGCGCCCTCAATATTTTTCAAAATCGATATTTTTTGCATGGTTGTAGCTTTTAGATACACAAGCCCCACCCCGAATGATTTCATACAAATCAACTTCCTTATGGGTAAACGGAACGATTTGTAATTTAGCGTCGCCGGCGCGCGAATTCATCAGACGACGAAATGGGCGTTTTAAAACACAAGAACATGCACCCCGTATGCCACGTTTCCCTCCCTCGCTATGCACACTGTTTTTTACCGGTCTATAACCTTTGTGTTTTAATATCATTGAGTATAGAGTCAGAATATTCATGTAATATACACATTGTTGATTAAAGTTAGGGAAAACTTAAAAGTTAGCCTACATAGTACTGGATATCTTTATCCTCATATCAATGTCCTATCTGTTTTGGGGTATGTTATTTTTCTTTGTACAATATATTGCTGTTTCTTTCCCATTGCCTAGACTATCATTTGAGAGCAAATTGAAGAAATTCCTATTTTGTGAAAATGTGCCAGTGCCCGCTTTAAAGTACTTGCATCTGGCAAAGCCTTTCTGACAATACTTACAATGATGGGGTCTTTCCCTTAGTATGTGTCCGATGTGCATTTTGACTTGAATCTCTCGAGCAAAACATTTCTGACAAGATTCGTACTGATAATTTTTTTCAATTTGTGTGAATCCGAATGTTGCTGATAATTTTATACCTCGAGGGTTTAGTGCAACAAAGGTTTTATCTGCATTTCGGGCCATTTGGAAATGCAGTTAAAGATTTTGACCACTGGTTTTCCCAATTTGTACTTCCATAGGGGGTAAAAGAATATTAGGCCATTTTCTCAAGTAAAACAATAGTTTACAGATGAATTTATTATAGCTCTATATCGGGAGTTTGTTGACTTTTTTAAATAGGCAATGAATTTAACACCTTTTTTGGCAATAGCCTTTTGGGTTTTTTGGCATTGGGGACAAACACCTTGGGCCAGAGATTCAAAAGCATGTTGTTTTTAATAGTAGTGAATAATTTGAATCAGTTCCTGTTGATTGACTTAATGAATATTGACTATCTTGCCTGTGCAATATATAAACCTCGAATTACCAAAATAACAAGACAGGCCATGATTTGCAGGTTTAGTGCAACAAAGGGCTATCTGCATTCAAGGTGAGTGCAACAAAGGGCTATCTGCATCATTTTCACATGGCTATGCATCACATCTTAGTGCAACAAAGGGCTAAGTGGCAGATAGACCTTTGTTGCACTAACTCAAAGTTGTTTCATGTAGATAGCTATAACTAATTTTGTTGATACCCAGCTAATGAACATTTTGCATTGATAATGGTAATAAAAAGTAGGTTCCTGACGCTGTGCAGATCATTTTGCTACCAACATCTCATTATGGCCCAAAATGCAGATAGCCCTTTGTTGCACTAAACAAAACATTTCTGACAATAATTGCATTGATGAGGTTTTTCCTTTGTGTGAGTCCGAATGTGACATTTAAGTCCATGCTTTCGTGTAAAACATTTCCGACAATCTTCACATCGGTAAGGCTTTTCATTCGTGTGAGTCCGAATGTTTGCTTCAAGGTAACTACTGGCCATGGTGAGCCAGCATTTTTCACAATACAAACACTGGTAGCGTCCATGAGTCCGAATGTGTGTAACAAGAAGTATCTTTTGTGTAAAGCACTTCTGACAATATTCACACTGATAAGGTTTTTCCTTTCGCCGAGTCTGATTATGATTCTGAAGTTGATTTACTGTTGGAAATGATATTTTCATATTGTATAGTGTACTATATTTTGCAGAGGTCCATGACTTCCTGTAATGTTTCCAGCGATAAGATTTGAAATACCTTTGCCTGTGCATTACAGTGTGCTGCCTCGGCCTATCCAGTGAATGCAAATATAATCCACAATGCCTACACACAAATGGTTTGTATCCTTTCATTGTAATGATGATCACGGGATAGCGTTTACAAATATGGCAAACTCCCTTGTTGTTCAAGTTTGCATCGAGGAACTCTCTTGAGATCAGTAAATCTGAAGAAAGAGATAATTGATTTGATATTACAGTGGCTGGTAAGTATACAAGTCAAGGCCTAGCACAAGTCAAGGCCTAGCACAAGTCAAGGCCTAGGCACAAAACTTTCAGCCATAATAAATACGCCTCAAACTTTTAAAAATAACAGTTGTAATCAGGGGCGGCGCCAGGGGGTGGCAAGCGGGCGGCCGCCCCCCCCCCCCCCGAGAATTTCAAATTTCAGGAAAATCAGGTGTTTTAAGCAATAAATTGCATATAAATTAAGGTGTTTTTGACCTATGTGAGGCAATCCTGTAATGTTTCGCTGCTCCTATGATTTTACCCTGGCGCCGCCCCTGGTTGTAATCATCAGTATTTGAAGACACCAAGACAAAGCAAAATAAAAATACAGCAAGAAAACTTGCGAGATATCCTTGGCGAGATGGCAGTATCGAACATGACCTCAGATGACCTTTGACCTTGGTCCATGACCTTTGACATCATCCACATATGAAGGAACACCAATAGACCATTTGCACGATCCCCGAAATGCATTCCCGCAGCGCGTACTTATTTCCATAGCGTGGTGTACCAATTTATTCATAATTCCCTGATTTACATAGCGTGGTGTACCAATTTATTCATATATTCACGCATTTGCATAGAACGATGTACCGTTTCCAGGCCAACAGGTAACGGCGCATGCGCGTACGAGTTTCGAATGGATACCGTAATGAAATATTTTATAATTTTCAAAACCCGGTTACGGTGGCCGCCTATTCTACAACACGGGCGTACGGCATCTGTTATTAATATTATGTATTGTGCCATTTCCATCCGGGAAATTGTACCAGAGGTCATTTTTAAAAAACCATGTGGTCGTTCGCGTGGCCATAAAATTACAATATAAAGTTACCTTTTCAGTGGAAGTTAATCTTACAAAAATGTAGAAGAATATCTCAGAAACCAAAAACAATTAGAGAGGACTGATGTTGAATTCACGACAAAAAGTAATTTGCGATCGTAACCGTGCCCTGATTGTCATCTGCCGGACGATTACACACACACTTATAGTGCAACGTCACAAATAGGTTACTAAGCAATATACACAAAGTACAAAAATATTAACAAATTTAAAAATGCAAAATTGACCTTTTTTCAAATAAAAAACACAATGCAAAACGTTATAAAAAACAAAATTTGAAGGTGGTGTGTCAGCTTCCCAGATGATTTTTGGAGTGAATGAAGAGTCGTGGGAGCAGAAAGGCACGATCTCCAGTGAGTGATTTGTTCCTGGGAATGTGGAGAAGTGTTAGTCATTCATTTTGGTGAGCGAGTGGCATAAAACAGATGTGATGATGCAAAAGTAATCAGTTCCTTAAGATATGAGGGGCCATGGAGTGATGCACTTGATCAAAAACAAAAACGAGTTTACATACTGTAGACATTATAGAATGTACTGTTTTACACTTTTTCTGTCATGTATGGTATCACATGACAATCTTGCTCTCGGCAATGCCCCTTCTGCTTTTCAAGCCGGGGATAATAATAAAGCAGCAGTCCAGGTGGTAACCAGGACCTGGGGGGGGGGAGACTCCAAGAAGTTTCCCCAATTTTCACGGCTCGCAAACACTCGCCGGGTTGGACCATATTTTTTCTGTGCGGTTCTAAATTATTAAGAGCGGGGGTAGGGGGGGGGGCGGAAATAAGTACTTCAAAAATTTCAATCTCACTTTTCCACGCGGGGTGCCCGCAAGATTATTTAAGCCTCCTCCTTCCCTTTTACCTCCTTTTTTCTCTTTTTTATTCTTTGCAGACAATGGCGGCCAAGCTCATTCTTATAGCACTTCGATCAAATGTCAAAAGAAATTACAGAAAATACGGAGTGCAAAACCAAAACCCAATTGGGTTGCTGATGTGGGGTCGGGTTCAGGGGTGTTCCCATGACCCATACAACCTCGTCCTCGTTCAGTTAGTAATACAAAAAAAATCAGAAAATAACCCTTCCAGTGAGTTGATCTTCAACTCCAACGGTTTTTTGAATGAAGAAATAAGAAAATTCCTTGAAAAATTATAAAAATTCCGAAATTTTTCGTCAGATTGCTTTGACGGGTGGTAAACAATGGCGACGTCTGAAATTGGGTTTCTTGGCAGCAAGCCCCTGTTTTTTCCCTGTCCCCTTTCTTATCTTTTACTTCGCTTTGCCTGCGTTCACCTTTTCTTATCTTTCCCTCTTTCTCTTCCCTTCGTTCTCCGCTTAGGACACTTGACTTTGCGTCCACATGTGTACATCTTCTCCCTCCCCCATTTTAGGTTTCCGGGGGGCAGTCCTGAACCCAGGCCCCCCCCCCCCCCCCCCGCGGGTTACGCCACTGACAGTTCGTTAGGAATACCAAGACATACATATAATGAAGTAAAATTAAAGTAAATCCACCTCAAGCTTAATTCCTTATTGCAATAACCCCCCCCCCCCCGGCCACACGACAATACCAGGTGTGGATTTTTGGACGGATACAGGATTGAAGGATAGTTTTTCTTTATAACGTATTGAAAAATCCGACCAATTGAAGGCAGGCTAGTGTATATAGAAACATTAACTGCAAGTTCCTGCACAACAAGAACGTACTATCTCGCAAACAAGGAATTGCTGAAGTTGGATCAGCAACTAATAATACTATAATATTGTAATTCAGCCGTTACTAAAAAATAAGGAAAAACTAATGATATTTTAAATCATTTTTTGGTTTTTGGCCAAACTGTAGGTGGTCATGTTATTTCGCATTTTAATAATAATAATGGCAAAAGCGAAAAAAATACAGCATTCACAGTGTCACCACCACTGTGACACTACCCACGGGATTAATGTCATCCAAGTGTCATGAAATTGAGCAACTATAGTAGATCAACCAAGGGTCACCTAGGAAAAGTTGTGGACAGCGTCGATGAGTGGTAGAGGAGGCAGAATATTGGCCCGTCACTGTTTCATGAATGAACTAAGGTAATCTGGTCTTTCAAGTTTACATGGAGAGGCCAAAGACTTCTTGTTCTTGTGTATACAAATCACGACCAAACACGGGCGCTAAAAAAGTCAGTAACATTACTCACCTGTTACATTGGAATACCATTTATAGCGGAGGCGGCCGCCGTCCGCGAGCCTTGAAAAATGGTTAGTTTCGAGGTACCCCTCCCCACCGTAAACAAAACACACAACCCACCTTTATTTGAAGGATAATATATTAGATTTAAGAAAATGATGGTTGTGGTTGAAATATTGGTGGCAGGAGGATGATTTCTAGGCCGAAAAATGAAATTGGGCTTCTGCAAGTAAGAAAATTATATTTTTTTATTTTTTTTTAAGGTAAAAATATTACATCTTATTTTTATGGTATCCTTTTGTGGTATGAGATATAGGTTTATACATTGCATAAAGGGTTCAGTAAGGAGCGTTTTGGTGACAGGTGATAAAAAGGATTGTTGCCTTTTTTTTTAGGAAACAGGTGATTGTGGGGCTAAAATTCTCGACCCTTTCTATATTGTTATAAAACGAAATCTATAAATAAAGGCAAATGATTGATAGTTTTGCACATGATTTAAAATTTGTTTTGCTAAGAATTAATTAACTCTTGATATCTTAAGTTTTTAGCTCAAAACGGGATTTTTGACCAAAAATACCCCTGCCACCAAGTTTTGGACCACAAGCATCAATTTTTTTAAGTATTTATTACTATCTTTCGAATCTAGAAGTGTGCGTTTCGTTGTACCGAGGGGGGGGGTTGTCGGACAATTTGCAGCCCAAAACAGTCCACTATGAAGCAAAGCGAAGTCAAGCGAAGTCAGAATGGTGTGAGACTTAATGTAACTATAAAAGGCGTTTACGTAGACTTGAAATGATTCATTAAGCACAGAATTAATTTTTTTCTCGCTATCTGACCTTATGCTTCAGTAGATTTAGCATGGAATTTTAATTTCATCCACTGCACATCCCCTCATCACGCCACTACCCTTCGGGAAAGTACTAGAGGTTACCCGCGGTGAATCTACTAAGTACACGTGAACTGTATTTTTGTGAAAATTTCATATACAATCTGGCAACCCAAGGTTTTTAAATCAAAATTTGTATGAGGATTCCAAAAATCATGGGTGTCATTTTTTTTCTAAATGTGTTCTTGGATGTATTCTGGGGGGGGGGCAAACAAGGTTTATTACAGGGGTAAAATATAAAGAGGGCCACCAAATGTGTTTAAAGTTATACCATCTGTTCAGTACGTTCAAGGATTACAGAAAGGTAAATTTGCACTACCTGAGGGTTATAGTAAAGGGTACACGGCAAAATGGTTCAATGTCACACTGGGGGTAAAAACTTCAGATTCATCAGTTTGTTTTAAAAATGATATCAAATTTGTCGTTTAAATTATATTAGAGAAGCCAAAAATTATACAGGTCCGGCATTGTCAATGGACGTTTTGATGATACTTCCGGTGCAAATATGGCCGTGTCACACAGGGTCTATGGGAGACCACTAGTCATTATCTGTAAAGTCTCACTTTGAAAGGAGATGAAACACAGCATCTATATACATTTGTATTATTGAGGAGGACCCAATGTAACGATTTACAAACAGTTTTCAACCAAGCGGGTACCATGCTGATAAATAATGACCGTGAACTTTCTTGAGCCTATTGTACTAAAATAATAGGGTCGTATATGGCACAAAACTATAACCTGTTAGAAAACCTGATGAGCAAACGAACAGATGTATAAATTCTTGCTATTGTTTTACCCCTGTACAAAATGTTTTCCCCTTATTATAAACACACCCAAGAACACATTTATTTTTACAAATGACACCCATGATTTCAGATTATCCTTGAATTGGTATTGGAAAGAACATGGGGTCAAAATTTATATGAAAAAAAAAACTAACAAAACATTAATTACATTTCCCCATGTACTAAACACTGTTATGACGTCTTGTGGATGCCTCTAAGGTAAGAAATACTTTCAAAACACAAGTAATGAGCCGTGTGCGCACAAGTGATCTGAAGTTTATATAATATAACAGTTTTACTGATCTTAATTGGTTCAGGGATTTTTGGGATGTCCAAAACAAATACATAAAATTACACAAATATGTAAGATTATACTTAATTATAAACAAGAATGTCCACTGATTGTGCACAAGAAGCGTTGCAGTTCAACGATTTATGTCCTCACAGAAAAGACTTCAAAATGACAGCAGCAAAGTTCATACAAAACTCAGGTTATAATGCCAAGGGACTTATCAGTTCCCTGAAGGTAATCTTGTCAAGCAGTTCAGACGACGGGGGCTTTCCCTCGACGGACAAAATGGTCCACAATAATAAAATCCAGGTAAATACAACCATAGTCTTGCGCTATGTCCTCATATAGGACCACAAACTGGAATCCCTTTTTTATTCCAAAACTGAGCTCTTTGGCTTAAACACGACAGCAGACAATTTAGCTATCAAGCTCCGGCGGCACATCCAGCAAATATTTTAAATCCTGGCACAAGATGTTAGACTAAAATCAGTACCAAATTGTAGAGTAAATAGATATAATTCTTACTGTATAGATCAGAGCCTCTAGTTCAGCTTCCTGATTCAAACTGCTGGCAGAGCGTCCTTCAGTCACAAACTACTATTATCTTACACAGCTAGATTCCCCGTTCTACAATCATACATCATCATATACATAAACAGGACCTAGCACCATAAATCAGAGCTGTCACAAAAAATACATCACTTCACATATTAGAACTTTTGTGGGGAAAATTCCCTGATCTTACACTGTTTGATCTCAAAAAACATAAACAAGTTTCTAAGTTCAAGGCAGCCTTGGGGAAATTCCACACTTCCCCTATTGTGCAATCTAACAGTGACACTAGCAAAAACAAACTAGGGGTTATTTCCCCTGCTCTCTTTTATCGTAAAACCAAAAAGCTTTTCTAGTGAGAATCTTTTCTCAATAAAATTAAGAAAATAATATTTTTAAAAAGTTTACTCAGAAAAAACTGGAGGCCATATAACAACCACGTGAGGACTTGCTGGTTGGTGCCAAAAGTTATGGGTTTTGACATAATGAGGATTTGAACCAAAATGGTCCTTACAACACTGAGAACAATTTCATCATAAAGACAAGGCAATCATAATTATAACTTTAGTTTTATGAACACTGTAAATATTTTTTTTTAATTTCCTTTTTTCATCAGCGTCATAAAAAAGACATAAATAAACAATAACATGTAGCCTGACCTGAGAAATCTTGAGCATGTTTAAATTTAATACAAACAAAGCAAAAAAAGCAAAAACACGATTTTGAATAAACATTGTGTGATAACAAAAATGTAGACAAAAGAGAAATATATTGGCAAAATTGATATTTTCCATAGAAAATATTCGAAAAACCAATTTTGCGCTAAAAAAAGTAGGAATATCGGATTTTCATGCGGTTTTCGGCTCTAAATGATGGCAAATGACTAGTTTTACATAAACACAGAGTTTTAGCGCCATACTATGCATATTATTTTTCA
Organism: Ophioderma brevispina; assembly: GCA_023653785.1. Taxonomy (NCBI): domain Eukaryota; kingdom Metazoa; phylum Echinodermata; class Ophiuroidea; order Amphilepidida; family Ophiodermatidae; genus Ophioderma; species Ophioderma brevispina. Next base: position 78,281 of record JAMKCH010004690.1, on the reverse strand, counting down.
AAATGACCATAAATATAATTGTGACCCTTTGACGGCATACCCTAACCCAGTGAAGGTGCTGCCTTCACTTTTTTGCTAAAATGACCAGAAAGGATGAGAAAAATATTACCTAGAAGCTTTTTACCGGAGCAAAGTTCACAGTTCATGGGGGGGGGGGGGGGGGGGGGGTGGCACCCCCTTTGTAAGATGAGGGATAAAGTTGTACAGCATATATTATTCACACGTGTATCAAATGGGTGTGCTTGATCATTAACTATCATCATTCTTGCCACCGATCATGTGCATCAATTTCCCTAATCACAGAATGACCAGGCCCGTACGCACTGGGTGTGGTCGCACCCCCCCCCCCAAAAAAAACACAAAATGGGCAAAAAGGTCCACTTTTTGCTAATTTTTTTTATATAAAGCATTTTGACAATTTTCACTCTTATAGGGTTCTATCTTGTGATCCTAAATAAGTTCTGTACATTGATCCTTTTGTTCAAATTATTTTGGAAAATAGGCACAAGAATAGGGTTTTTCTTTTGAGTGAGTCAGATTGTGATTGGTAAGAAGATCCTTTCGTGCAAAGCACTTCTGACAATACTTGCATTTATAGGGTTTTTCCTTTGTGTGAGTTCGAATGTGTACGGTAAGATAATTTTTTCGTGCAAAGCATTTTGACAATTTTCACTCTTATAGGGTTCTATCTTGTGATCCTAAATAAGTTCTGTACATTGATCCTTTTGTTCAAATTATTTTGGAAAATAGGCACAAGAATAGGGTTTTTCTTTTGAGTGAGTCAGATTGTGATTGGTAAGAAGATCCTTTCGTGCAAAACATTTCTGACAATACTCGCATTGATAGAGTGTTCCTTTGGTGTGCGTGTGAATGTGGTTTGCCAGATTATTTGTGTCTGCAAAGAATTTCTGACAATACTCACACTGATACATCTGTTTTTCCTTTGTGTGAGTTCGAATGTGTACGTCAAGATAACTTTTTTGTGAAAAGCATTTTTGACAATATTCGCAGTGATAGAGTGTTCCTTTTCTGTGCGTTTGAATATGGTTTGCCAGATTATTTGTGTCTGCAAAGAATTTCTGACAATACTCACACTGATACATCTGTTTTTCCTTTGTGTGAATTCGAATGTGTACGGTAAGATAATTTTTTTGTGCAAAGCATTTTTGGCAATGCTCACACTGATAAGGTTTTTCCTTGGTGTGAGTCCGGATGTGTCTTTTGAGACAATTAAATTCTATGAAATGTTTCTGACAATACTCACACTGATAGGGTCTTTCATTGGTGTGAACCCGGACATGGCGTATTAAAGAACTTGCATCTGCAAAGCATTTCTGACAATACTTACAACGATGGGGTTTTTCCTTAGTATGTGTCCGAGTGTGTATTTTGAATTGTTCTCTTTGAGCAAAACATTTCTGACAATACTCGCACTGATAAGGTTTTTCGTTTGTGTGAATCCGAATGTGCATGATAAGTTGATACCTATAAGCAAAACATTTCTGACAATACTTGCATTTATAGGGTTTTTCCTTTGTGTGAGTCCAAACGTGGGTTGCAAGACTGCTTTGGCGATTAAAGCATTTTTTGCAAATCTCACACTGATAAGGTTTTTCCTTAGAATGTGTCTGCATGTGGTATTTGAGTGATTGCTTTCGTTTAAAACATTTCTGACAATCCTCACATCGGTATTGCTTTTCAGTGAGTCTGAATGTGTGCTTCAGGTAACTACTGGTTAGCCAGCATTTTTCACCTATACAAACATTGGTATCGTCCATGAGTCCGAAAGTGTGTAATAAGAAGGTATTTCGCGCAAAGCATTTCTGACAATATTCACACTGATAAGGTTTTTCCTTTCGCCGAGTCTGATTATGAAGCTGATTATGATGGATATGATATTTGCACATTGTATAGGGAAACTATTGTTTGCTGAGTGGCCATGATTTCCGGTAGTGTTGCCAGTGGTACGTTGGAAATACCTTTGCGTGCGTTACCGTGCTGTCTCAGCCTATCCAGTGAATGCAAAATAATACACAATGCCTACACAGAAATGGTTTATATCCTTTCATCGTGATGACGCTCATGAGATAAAAGGTTTACAGAAAGTGGCAACTCCCGTGATGTTGAGGTAGGTATTCAGGACTGGCTTGAGAGATTGAATAAAGAAATAATTTATTTGAAATATAATTAATCATAATAAAGTGACTTCTAAGTATCCTAACCAAACAAGCAAAAACCTCACAAAAAATCAGGCTTTAATAAATAAGCCTCAAAATTTAAAAATATTAAAAATAGTTCAGATATTTGAAGGAACAAGAGAAAGCAAGTTCATTAAAGCAAAAGTTTGGTATGTTATTGTATGTATGTATGTATGGTAATTGGCAATAGGACATTAATTAAAGAAAGAAATATTTTTAAAGCTCTATCTTTATTTGAATAAAGCAGTTAAAACTTGATTTTTGCCAATACAGGATACAGACATATTTACTTTGGGAGTTCGTTGTAACATATGAAAAATCCCAATTTAGAAGGTAGTGTAATCATGTGGAAACAAGTGACCGCAATCGGAGATAATGCTATTGTATTTTTTTTTCAAATTCAGATGTTATAAAAATGCTTATGAAGATTTTAATTCAAAAAATATAAAATGTCAAAATACATCGGTCGCCTGTAGGTAATAATATATTTCGCCAATAATAAATAATAATATAATAAATAATAATTATAATAAAATTATAATAACACTAAATAGGGGCAAAGAAAAAAATTCACAACAGGGGGCTTGTCGTAAGACACGTGTGTACAGTGAATCATAGAAAATCCATTGGTTTAGGCCACAGGCTATCTATGGCGCCAGACAAAACACATGACATGGCAGAATCCTTGCTATGATGCCCTACGAAACACAGCTCCTTACAAAGATAGTGCAGAATTTATCAAGTTATTTAAAGGGGGGAGGCCCGATTTAAGTCTATAAATTTTATCCTGATAGAATGGCCTCACCACAAAAACCCCATTTTTCAGTAAGTTTCACGCTGATATTTTTAACCCGCCCCCCCTTTTTTAAGTTAGAGCTAAAAAACAGGATTTTGTAATCCCCATAGAGTACGGTAAAATTATTTTTGGTCGACAAATGGGACATATTTTCACTCGTAAAATCCAAACCAAACCATTCTTTAGCCCTAATACAGGCGTCCCAAACAAATGTTAACACCCAGGACACAGGCATTTTGTAAAATATAAAGTAAGCATGGGCATGTTTGTATGCTCTTAAAGCTAACCAATAGCTTTTAGTGTCATTTATTTCATTCAATGTGATAGTAGAAACAAAAGAGTGTCGTTCCAAGGAGAGTACAAATTCGGATTGGTCCGATTTGCAATAGTTACATTTGTAAGATTGTCTGAAAATGATTTATGACATACTCAAATTGGGGTTTTGAATGTGTTAATTGAGTTTGCATTGAATTATGAAGATATTGAAAACCCTTTTAACTTATATTGTCATAAACTGTGTAATTGTCTTATGATCAGCAATACATGTACCGAAACAAGTGGTGTTCTAATGATCGTAAGGAATGCTTGCTACTTCTCCGATGGTGAGTAACAAAATTGCATTGTTTTTAAGGCGAGCAGAACCCCATGAAAATAATTCCCACAAAAATATATTCATTTCATCACCTGTATGTCGTCACCTCCCCAAGTGACGTCATACCCACAATCCTCTTTTCGTCTTACCCCGACAGATAACTCCTGCAGGGGCAGGACGGGCGGGAGGTATAAACATCGGAGAAGGTAAGCAAACATTCCTTACGAGTCATTAGAACACACTTGTTCTTACATGACTTTCATACAGGAATCTGCTTCCTTCAATCCGATGTTGATGTAACAAATTGCATTAACAATCGCCAGATTAGCACAGGTAAGAGGATGCGGTGCAGGATGCAAAACGTCTCACCTGGATTGCGTGAATCAAATTGAGTATGAATTGCAAGCAATTCAAATCAAGACCTAAATAACAAGAGCAAAAATTCATGAGACACCCCTGGGCGACGCAGATATTTGCACCTACCATTAATTGTCCTGAGAGGTCGATCTGTGTAGGAAGCTCGGCCCGCCCCAAATCTAGCTTCTTTATGGGTTGACGTGTAGAAGGTACGTTGTGGTGAAAGTAGTTGAGGAGCGCCATGAAACCGCAGCGCAGATTTCGGCAAGGGAGACGCCGCACTGAAATGCGGAAAGAGCTCGCGATGACTGTGGAATGACGCGCGAACCCCGCGGAATTAGAACAGCCTTGCGGCGCTATGTATAATTTAAATACCCACATAGCTAGCGTAGCCTTCGTCGCGGCACCGTGAGGGGCAACCGTAGTGATGAAGAGCTGATTCGTGGGCCCCCTGATGGGGCGCGTCCTCTTAACTTACCATTTTAAGGCGCGACCAGGACACCAGAATCTGTCCTCCCGAATAGAAGAAACCGTGCTAATCTTCGGGAGGACGACGGGGGACGCTGAAAAGGCGCTACAATCGTTCTTTGCGAGAAACCATGGGCGAAAGTACAGCGTAGCACCGGCGATGGAGAACTGGATAGCATCGCCTACGGCCAGCGCATGCAGCTCCGACTGGCGGGGTCCCGAAGCCATGAAGATGAGGAACACGGCCTTCAACGTCAGGTGGCCAAAGTAGCGTCCTCCATGGGCTCGAGCGAACGGGGCTCCGCGTAGATAGTCCAACACCTTTTTGAAGTTCCACGAGGGGTACATCCTTCTCTTCGGGGTCTGGTATTACCCTCCGTCGAGTAGAAGCTTGATGGCGGCAGAGTCGATAAGTCTGGTTCCATCATCAAACCCACACCACCTCTGTGGTATTCGACTGAATAGCCGAGTGTGGTAGTTTCGGGATCGGACGGGTGGTCGGCCGCCAGTCCCGCATCAAATCGCTCCGACAAGAGGTCTGCCACCTGGGCCCTGCAGGGCAACATTGGATCGAGATCCCTCTGTCGGCACCATCGGTAGTAGACGCCCAGACTCCAAGTTAAGTTCTGAGCGTCCTTGGGCGTCTACCCCGAGCGGCCAGGTTAGCAGCGCTCGACGAAAGGCCCTCCTCCTGGAGACAACTCCGGAACAAGGGGCCAAGCAGTCAACCGCAGGTGCTCTCTCGTCAATTCGAATTGGTCCGACAGATGTCCCGGACGAGGTTCCGGACCTGGGTCAACAGCCTTGGATGACCGCGATCAGGTCTAAAATGGGCCGGAACCACAGGTGTCGAGGCCAAAACCCGGATAGAGCGTCCATGGCGAAATACTTCCCGGTCTGGGGGGGGGGGGGTTTTTTGTAAAAAACCGAGAGGCAAAACTACCGGGAGCTGTGATCCGCTGCGCCGCGAAGAGATCTATCGACGGGTAATAGAACCTGTCGAAGATTATCTGGACTACCCGTGGGGCTAGGGAGGGACCATTCTTCGGGGCCGGCCAGCCGGCCCCCGGGGGCCCCGAGATATCGCCGCCCAGGATGTTTGGTAACACCTGAATGTGCGTCTCAACGAGGATTATCCCGCAGCTGCTGCACCAATTCAGAAGTTGAATGGTGTGCAAAACCGAGCGTGGGGGACCTGGTGCCCCCCTTGCCTGTTCACATAAGCCACTACCAGTCCGTGTTGTCGTACTGAATCATGACCTTGCAACCCACCAGCCTGGACTCGAACTCACTGAGGGTGAAACGCACTGCTAGAAGTCGAGCAGCAGTTGATGGGGAAGGACGCTTGTTCGGCCGAACCACTGACCGAACAAACGCGATCCTCCCCTAGAGGAACCAAGATGTTGTGATCAGGGAAAAACTTGAAAGCGAATGAGCGCCCGCGCACGGGCGTCAGCTCTCTTGAACTCTCCTCCCAAGGGGGAGAAGCATGGGCGCAGAATCCCCCGCGGACGGCAACTTCGGAGCGACATTCCTGTCCCATCGAGGGCACCCTCAAAAGCCTTCTCGTAGCCGGCGCTGTACACACAAAGCGTAGACGTGTAGGCCCGCGAACGAACGCGAAGCCCACGGTCCCTCCGGAGTGTCCAATGCGTCCCACGCCTCATGGTGCCTGGGGCAGTGAAACTGAGGACTGTCCGCGTTGGCTTTGTAGCCCCAGCCCCCCCACTTGAGGCTCCCCACCTGCCTCTGGCTTACCCTCCGTCGACCGCTAGGCCCAAGGCCGAAGCCATAGGCCCCTGAGGACAGGGAGCAGAGTCCTGGGAACAGGTCGGAGCCGAACGACGGCTTCCGAATACGTGTGGCCGCGGCTCGCGGCGATGACGAGGCCCCAGCATCATCATCACAAACCCTCCCCCTGCTCCGCTGTCCGAAGACTCGGAATCGGATGGGGATGAGCCACAGTAGCAGGGGCAGCAGCACTAGGCTGAGCCACGCTCACCGCTGCCACCGGGCTCCTTGCTGCGACCGGTACCTGCGGAACAATCGGCGAACCCGGATACACCCCCGCCGACGGCCGCGACCGGCCAGGTCCGAGGTGTAAGCCGTAGAATGGCGACAAAGCGGATATCTGTTCCCCCTGTGGGCCAAAGAAGTTGGCCGGAGGGTAAGCAAAATACCCCGTCCAACCCTCAGTCTTCGCCTTCTTGCCTTAGCACAAGAAACTTGGACTGGGGAGCCGAGACGCTTCCGCCGCCCTCGAGGATGGGGCTTAGCGGCCGACGTCGACGTAGACGCCGCAGTAAAAGGAGCAGGGGTGGCCGAAGACGATTTCTTTCTCTGGCTTCCTGCTGTGCTCTCCTGCTCTGGGCTTCCCGGCGGGGATAGGCTTCAAGCTTCGTCTTGACGCTTTTCCTCGTTGGTGACACGCTGCGCCGCTGCTCCGCAACCGTGTCGAACATGTCACCGAAGAGTGTCACCCGGCCAAAGGGCACCTTCCTCAGGTCCCTGTTGAAGATGCGCTTAAGCTCTTCACAAGCGTTCCGTCTCCCTAAAATCCCGATACGCATCGCAGAGCCAGCGACTCCTCCAGCTGATGGTGGGCCAGCGTAGCCGCCAGCCTCCACCCCCGCCGCCAGAAGAGGAAGATTCTGACGCGGATGACTCGCCCTGCCACCCAGTCACCAGATGGTTGGGTGACGCAGATGAGAACTCAGACAATCGGCATGAGCCGCCCGCGCAGGGCGTCAGCTCGCTTGAAACGCTTCCTCCCAAAAGGGGGAGAAGCATGGGGGTGCAGAATCCCCCACGGAACCGGCAATTTCGTAGCGAACGTTCTGTCCCATTGAGGGCGACCCTCAAAGCTTCTCGTAGTCGGTTCGGCGCCTGTACACACAAAGCGTAGACGTGTAGGACCGCGACGAACGCGACGCCCGCGGTCTTCCGGAGTGTCAATGCGTCCCACGCCTCCATGGGATGTCCGTGGGCAGTGAGAAACAGAGAACAGAAAACTGTCGCGTTGGCCTTTGGAGCCCCAAGCCCCCCAGCTTGAGGCTCCCCACCTGCTCTGGCTTAACCTCGTCGACCGCTAGTGCCAAGGGCCGGAAGCCATAGCCATGAGGACCGCGGGAGCAGAGGCCGGGAACAGGTCGGCCATGCCGACGACGGCTTCCGAAGTACGTGTGGCCGCGGCGATGACGAGGCCCAGCATCATCAATCACCCTCCCCCTCGCTCCGCTGTCCGAGGACTCGGAATCGGATGGGGGATTCGATGGGGGATGAGCCAACCGTCGCAGGCGCAGACTAGGCTGAGCAACGTACCCGCTGCAACGGAAGCTCCTTGCTGCGACTGGTAACTGAGGAACAAGAGGCGACCCCGGATACACCCCTGCCCACGGCCCCGACAGGGCAGGGTGCGAAGTGTAAGCCGGGATAGGATAAAGTGGATACCTATTACCCTGTGGGCCAAAGAAGTTGGCCGGAGGTAAGCAGAATACCCCGGATTCATTCCCAAAAAAACCCGGACTACGGAGTGTGGATCCACAAACGAGGGCGGAGGTACAGCGCCCTAGCGAAACCCGGCAGCGGCCGAGGGCCAACCCCGTTGGCACGGCCGGAGCCACCGGTCCCCCAGCGGCATGCACAATAGCACCCCCCCCCCGTCGCAAGGCCACCCCGGAACGACGCCCAATCAGGAGGCTTTGTAGGCCCAAAGATGAGCATTGAAAGCCTGTGAATAGGCATTGTCCCGCGTATCGATTCGTAAATCCCGAGATGAATGGGCCATGTTTGGCTAATCCTAATCTGAATTAGGATTAAGCCAAGGCCAGTCGTAACAGGGTAATTCGCAATGGAAGATGCCGCCTGCAGTACGCCCCCGCAGCGGGGACGGGAGCCAAAGGCGTTTGGACCAGCGTAGTTGAAGCCCACAAATCCCCCGTACGGACAGGAGGAAGAGGAAGCAAACGACCATCGCCGGGTGTACCGGCGCCACGACGCGGTGATACAGCTGGATTTTTTTTTGAAGCACTGCGAGTGCTAATAACGGGAGCCGACGCCACTAGCCGTTGTCCCTGGGACAGCGGCACAGGCGGCGGACCCACACGCGCCACACTACCACGCGAGGTGACATGGACGCAGTAGTAGAGTAACGGTGGTAGCCGTCATCGATGCGTGCACCGAAACAGCGGCCCCTCCCGTTTAACAACTAGCCCGTCACTGTGCCCCGGAGCGCGGACGACAAACGTGTTCTGGTCCGAAGACCCAGTAACGGCAGGTGAGCCTCCGCTTACAGCAGCGGAAGAAAAGAACACCCGTCGCTAGCGGTCAGAAGTCCCGCGCCGCCCGATGCCACCGAAGGGACGAAGACCCAAGGATACGCACCGGTCCGACTCCAGCGCATCAAAGTGCCCCTCGGAACGCCCGATAAAAAGGGTGAACTTATTCGCTGGAGCAGGATCGGTGGGCGGTCGTAACAGCGTGGGTGAGGGTTCCATGACGGATTCGCTCAGACAGCCCAGGCTTGCACGATTGCGACATTCCGGATAACAGTATTAGGGCCCTGGGCCCTAGATGGTTATGTTAAGAGAACGACCACGCACGACTGGCGAACCGGCTAGGTGAGAGCACGCACCAAAGGCAGGGATTACTAATTTAATAAATTAACCTAAGTCTATAAAGTTTTATTTACAACAAAGCAGTTTCAATCACTCCAACAACAACTCTCTTTATCAAAAGGCCGGACCTCATTGGACACAAAGCTTGCACTGAAGCGTAAAGGAACTGATTACCCTAGCAAAAAAAAAGTGCACTTGTTCCAATTTCCTGATCAGGTCCGGATGAGTCCTGATAAGAGTCCAGGCGGGAATGATGGCAAGCCTCCGTCACTATCAGGCAAGACAACTTTATACTCGGCATTTCTCTGGAAAGTCTGGCATGCTATGTAAATGTTGGCATGCTATGGAAAAGTAATAGCCAAAGTCCCAGACCTCTGAAAATTAATGAGGACCTAATTTCTGGAGTGGTCCCATTAAGCATTAACAATTACACTAATTGCTTATCTTGTTGAAGTTGAGTGAGTGTGAAATATTTGACTGGTGTGTGTGATGTGCATGTCTTGGCTTGAATTAATTCAGCGTTCTTTTTATACTTAGTTAGTCTGTAAAGAAGGGCACAAAAAGCATTTGAGCCCTCTTGTGCCATAATTGTACAAGTCTGCACATCAACCATATTGTGTTTTGCCGTCCATTGGTTAAGAGAATTTGAGCATTAGGATTTGAGTAAAGATCAGAGTCGACTCTATAGATACATGAAAAGATATATGTGTAATTATCTGGGGGTAATAAGAACAAGTAATATTTTAAACATAATGCAACATAAGATAATGATCATTAGATAGCAGAAAGAAAATGTCACAGTTTCTATTTTTAGAGTAACTGAGGCCTATATCAGCAGGACCCGCTTTGAATTCAATCATAATAATAATGTGTATTGTTAACCCGCGACAACACCGTAAACGGACTCAAGGCGCTGGCAAGGCGGGCAGCAGAAAGGCGCTCAGCAATTAGATGAAACCATAATATCAGAACAGGATTTTTGCGAAGAAGTGGATTTCGAAAGCAGGAGGAAACCGGAGTACACGGAGGAAACCTGTGGGAACGAGTATGGATCGCGAAGAAACGAAATTCACATAAACCCACCGAGAACGAGCCCCTGCCAGGGATTGAAACCGAGACCTCATAGGTGAAAGGGCGAGGAAGATACGCTGCGCCAACTCGTTCCACACCGCCCCCCCCCAATCAGCGAGAGTAATACAGATTTACAAATATTAAAGAGGCAGTGGCAGATAAGCTCTTGGAAATGGCGGCAAAATATCTTGGGAGCCTATCATTGTGAGCTTTAGATGTCCCAGAGGGTCTGAAGCCACAGCAATAAAGTGGGGAGGCAAGGGAGGGCATTCCGGGGCAGGGGGGGCATTCCATACTCTGTATCATGTGCTTTATTCCATAGCTGGAAAAAGAAAAATTTTTTGTTGGTTCAAAGAATACAATGTAATTTTGCTGAAATATTTGAATTCAATGCCAAGACCAAAACCAATGTTTGAGTCTAGAACCCTTTCTTCCATACAATTAAGTTTAATGCAAATTGAAATATCTCAAATAGAAACAAAATAGTTCATTTTGGTGCAGACAATGCTCATCAACCATTACGACACAATGAGCTGAAAATACCAGAAACCATCAAGAAAACATCCGGGACCTATCCAATGGTCTACTTTTGTTTTAAAAAATTAAATTATTTTGCTCATTTTGTGACTGAAATGGCTGATTTGGGTTCCCACAGGCATGAGTGTACTACAACAAAGACCATTGAACACAAGAAGCCGAAAACACCGGCAACCATCCAGAAAATTCTGGGAAAACATCCAAACAGCTGCTAGGTTTAAAAAAACGTATTTGAAAACCAAAAAAGGTCGGGGGGGTCCAGGCAATGATGTCATAAACCAAGTGATGAACGCAAAGTGTGCGAACACCAGAGAGAACCCATCGAGATGAACGCGCGCGGAAAAACACATCCAAGATAGTGTCCACTTTTCTTTAATAAAAAAATCATTATTTTGACCAAACAGCCGATCCGGGTTGCAGACACATAAGTTAACAGCCATTGATACCCAAAGGAGCCGAAAAAACACAATGAGAACGACCAGAAACCATTGGGAAACATCAAAAAGTGTCCACAAGTCTTTTTAAAAAAGATTATTTGCCATATTTGGAACCCCTCCCCCAAAAAATAAAGTAATCACAGAAAACCACCAGAACCCTCTCGGACCATCCAAAATGGTAAACTTTTTTTTAAAAAAATGTGCATTAGTTGGTCCATCTTGGACCACAATGGCCAATTTGGTGCAAACAATGCTCAACAACCATGGATACACAAAGGAAGCCGAAAAACACCAGGAACTACCCAGAAACCATCCAAAGTGTTATGTTGTTGTTTAATCATTAACTTTGACCATTTGACCAAAAACGACCCACCCATAGCGGGCATTCAACCGGCCACAAGACCTCAACCTCGAGCAATTGCACTATACCAAAGGAACCGAAAAACATCTAGGAACATCCGAGAACCATCGAAAGTGTCTATTTGATTAGAAATCACTATTTTACCATTTTGAATGAATGGCCCGCTTTGTGGTTTCAACCAAAACCATTTGTTACCACAAAAGGAGCAAAAACACCCAACAGGTAGGACCTACAACCATCAGAAACTATATGGGGGAACCATCCAAAAATGTTTAAACTTTTCTTTTAAACAAATCTATTTTTGACATTTTTTAAACCCAAATCGTGAATTGAGAGTCCAGCAATGCCCATAACTAATGATACACAAAGGAGCCGAAAAACACCAGGACCCACCCAGAAATTATTGGGAAACCTCCAAAAATGTTAACTTTTGTGCTTTATAAACAAAATATTTTGACCAATTTTTAAAAACCTCTAAATTATGAATGGGCTAGGCAATGTCTAGGGCATGCCCCATAACTATTGTGATACACCAATGTGAGCGCGGACGCGAAAACACGGAGGCCGGGAAACCAGCACGCCGCGGAAAATGCATCGCAACGTATTTATACTTTTCTTTACAGAGGTATGTCTTGTGAGAAAGACTGAGGACAGATGTGATTGTTTACCCTTTTGAACCAATAGATGATTTTTGGTTCAGGTAATTGTTCAACCATTTTGAACACAAAGGAGCCAAAAAACACGGGAACCACCCAGGAATTATCGGGGAACTATCCAAAGTATCTACTTTTTTTGAAAATCGTGAGTTTTTACCAATCTCAACCAAAAATAGATGATTTTTTTGGTTCAGGTAATGGTCAGCAACCATTGAAACACACAAAGGAGTTAAAAAAAACGGGAACCATCCATACAATCCGGAAACCCATCCAAAACGTGTACAGTACTATTGTTTAAAAATATTATTTGGACCATTTTTAAACAAAATAGCTGAACGGAGTCCAGACAATGCCCATAACTATTGATAAACAAAGGAGCCGAAAACACAGGAACCACCCCGAAAGTATTTGGGAACATCAAAAATATTGAACTTTTCTTTAAAAACTATTTTGAAATTTTTTAAACTAAATGACTAAACGGAGAGTATAGGCAATGCCCATAACTATTGATGCACAAAGGAGCACAAAAACCGGGGAAACCACCCCGAACATTATCTGAGGAAACCATACAAAGTATCTATTTTCTTTGAAAATCGTGATTTTTTACCATTCTAAACCAAAATAGCTGATTTTTGGTCAGGTAATGGTTATCAACCATTGAAACACAAAGGAGTTAAAAAACGGGAACCATCCATTACAATCCGGGAAACCAATCCATAAAATCGGGACATCAAAACGTGATACGTGTATTGTTTAAAAATATTATTTTGACCATTTTTTAACCAAACTAGATGAATCGGAGTCCAGACAATGCCCCGATCTATATACTAAAAACAGATCGCCTGTCTGTCCGGATATACATTTGTTTTTTTTATCTTTGACTATGGGATGATACGGGTGGTGGGGGGCACTATATAGAAATGGTATGGGTTGTTCATCAATGCCCATATCTATATTACTAAAAAACGATCTGCATGTCGTTCGGCTATGAATTACGTTATACTTTGACATATGGGCGGTTGATACCGGGTGGGGGGGGGGGGGGGCACTCATATATGAAATGGATATGGGTGTAGGCTCGTGCTTCCAAACCCAATGGCATTCGGTGCCAGAGGACCTGAAAAAAATAGGGGCCTTTGGGTGAGGGACAGCAAAATCACCCAAAAAGGTGTTTTTTGCAAAAATTGCAAAATTTCCAAAATGGGTGGATTTTGGGTGTGAATATATTTTCCCAAAAACGGGGTCTTTGGGTGACAGTGGTTAACATTTTCACAAAATATGGGGTCATTGGGTGAAATAAAAAAAAAATATGGTGGTTTGGGTGACAACGATGCTGAAAAAGGGGGTCTAAACAGCCTTACATAACGCGTCGCTTCCAGGTGGGGAGGCCAGGGGGAGGCGAATGGTCAATATTAGGGAATTGACGGGTAGGGGGGGGGGGGCACAGTCAGTATAGTATTATGACGGTTGTTATCAGGGTTTTGAGAGTGACCCAAGAATGCAAAGGTCATCTAGAGGCAATTTTTGCGTAGGAAACTACTGATCTGGGCACAGAACAAGTCTGTTGGTCAAAGGTCACACACCATGGTCGAAGGTCCCCACATGGTGGAGATACACTAGTTGGTACCTATTTTCGGCACAAAAAACCCTTAAAATGGGTTATGTGTTCAGCTCGAGGGTGAATCTGACACCTGGGGGGGTAGTGGACGCGAGGGCTACTATTTATTTTCAGAATGATCAGCCCCATCTCAAGAGGAAATACTATAACAAACAACCAACAACAAACAAAAAACGAGAAGAAAAAAGAAATTACAAGGGACAATTTTGATTTATCAGCTTCTCCTTCCCAGTCTTTTTTTATTTTATTGTTATTGTTTATTTTCCATACTTGGGCACTCTGATAGGTGCTATAGAAACAATGTATTACACATAATGATATCCACAAAGACGAAGTGAAAAAACTGTATTTCTGAATAAGTCAGCAATGTCAAAAATTATAGCTATTCAATTAGCTGCGGCGATTAATCGATAAATGAGACCTATAAGTCGCCTGCCATTGATACCACCCGTTGTGGTTGTATCCATGGTCCCCGGATAGCATTCAAAATTAACCGAGATGTGCGCAGTTGATGCTGTCACGTTACTTGTGAATCTATACTGCTGGAGACAGTTCGATACAGATTCGTACAGTCTCGGGGGCTACTCCATACCTAGTGTTAATCCAGGAGCCCTGTGCAATTCAAGTTCTGTGGACATTTGGTTGGCAGGATGTCCAGCTAGGGGGTGGTGAAGCTGAAAAAGTCCTCAAGTTTTTAGATTAGCATATCTTTTAACCAAGTGCGCTCTAAACCAGAGGACGAGACTGGGAGACAGGTCTGATAATAAATCACCTGAATAGTCATCTTCAGAGGGTACTAAAGAAAAGGAAAGGAAAACAATGTTACTGTAAATCTCGTCATGTAGGAGGGTGGATTATGGCCCTTTTGCAATAATGCTGCTAAAAGTGCAATATGACAAACGATAAAATAAAAAGGGTGTCCCTCATGTCTGAATCCGCACGTTAGGTAAAGTAACACCTAATAGAGACCTTCAGGGATCGAAGCTAATAGGAAAAGAACTTGCCAAAATCTATAAGGTTAAGCAGGTGGGTTATGTCTTTTATTTCAAAATGACCGCCCCAAAATGGTATGAAACTATGATTCTAAAATATGTAAAATAAAAGGGCTCATGTAGATTTTGTGGTTAAAGTAAACCACGTTCAGGGGTCTCAAATAACAACAAAAACAACATCAGCCAAAACTTTAACTGTAGAGGGGGTGTTATTTTAGAGCCCTTTTCCAAATGCCGCAAATATCAAATATGACTAAAAATTTAAAATAACGGTTGTTATTAGCCTCCATTTTGTGATTGAAAATAGTTTATTGTATTTATTTTCTCAATTTTATTTGAGAAAAGATTTCTCCGGGAAAAGTACTTTGTTTTATGATAAAAAAAAGAGAGCAGGGGATTCCCCTAGTGTTGTTTGGGCAAGGGGCACCTGTTAGATAGATTCACAAGGGGAGAAATGGGGCTTCCCCAAGATGAAACTTAGAAACGAGTCAACTTGTCATGCTTTGAGATCAAACTATTACCATGACCCAAGGGAATTCCCATGAAGTATAAATGTGAAAATGATGAATTCAGATGATGTATTTGTGAAATCTGATTGACAGTGCTAGGGGTGTTGTTTAGCGTGATGCTGTGGTCACTATTTTTTAAGACTTGGGAAACTTGTGAAATTGATGGTTATCTAAAGAGAGTTGCAACAAGTTTTGATTCGTCAGCAGGTGTAATCAGGAGCTATACAGTAAAGTTATAGCTAGTTTTCATCTACAATATGGTAGATTTATGTCTAATAGTGCCGGATTTATAAACTGTGAAGGACCGCCGGAGCTTAAAGCTATTAAACTGTTTGCTGTCCGTCTTTTAAGCAGAAGAGCTTAGTTTGGAATAAAAAAGGATTCCAGTTGTGGTGCCTATATGAGAACATTGCGACAGACTGATGGTGGTGGAATAACTGGATTGTATTGCAGAATATTAGTGTCGTCGAGGGAAACCCGTCGTCTTGAAACTGTGGACAAAATCATTCAAGTCTCAAGAGCTTGCATGGACTTTACCATGGATATTTCTGTGAAACTTATGCACGCTGACATTTTGGAGTCTTCGCTTGACGTGACATATCATGGTTGACTGCAACGCTTCAAACAGGACACTTGAGACTCTAAGTATAAAATGGTATGTAATTTTAATATTAAAATTATGTAATATTGTTTTTGACATACCAAATTCTTGAATCAAACCATATAAAAACATTAATCTGTGATAGTATAAAATTCGATCATCTGTGCACAAGCTCATTATTTGTGTTTGAAAGGTATTTCTGACCTGTGACGTCTAGCGACGTCATAACAGAATTGGGGCTCGTCATTGGGAATGAACCCGGGGACCCTCTTTAAAAAAAAGAAACTAGGTAATCTCCCAGGAAGAAAGGTCAACAAGGTGAATTGAAAAAGTTAATTCACAAGTGGGAAGATATATTTCCTGATGTACCCAGGGAGACAGGTCAACCATGACATTGATGTCGGTGACTCGAGCTATTTAAAGCAACATCCTTATAGGTGTTGGAAGCCAATCAAGTTGCAACATATCAGACGAGGTGAAATACATGTGTGACAATGGAATAGTAGAAAAGAGCAGCAATTGGAATGGAGGCTCCATGTATTCGGGTTCCCAAACCTGATGGATCATTTCGATTTGTCACAGATTTCGGAAAGTCAACCTCTGTTCCAAAACCGAATCATATCCAATCCCACGGATTGCTGATTGCATAGATTAGAGTGGACATGCCACAACATTTTGGGCTGCGGAGCGAACAGTCCGTTTGGGGTTGGTCTAAAAACGGCCTTACAAATATGACTCAAATATAGTCGGCTAATATCGACCTTTAGTTGATGGTTGATTTAGTGGTGAAATTAAATCCAATTCCCCTATGATAAATAATTTAGTGCTGTAGGAGGTGTAGGTTTCAAAATGGCCCTAATAAAATGTGGCTGAAGGTATGGTAAATCTATTAAGAACTTTTCGTTTGTGAGTTTTCCATCTTGTGGGTGGGAAGGGTGGGCGCAGCGTATCTTCCCTAGCCTTTCACCAATGAGGTCCAGGGTTCGACCCAGGTAGGGGTTCGTTTTTCTGGGGCTTTAGGGTGAATTGGGTTTTCGATCCATAAGCGTCCCACAGGTTTTCGGGTTACTTCGGTTTCCTCCTGCTTCTAAAAACAGCTTATGGCTTAAAATCTGTTCTGTATTTTGGTTTCCCGATGTGCTGAAGAGCCTTTCATGGCTGCCGCCTTGCACAGCGCCTTGAGCACGTTTAAGTGGATATGTCGCGCGTTAAAAATTACACATTATGATTATTATATTCTTATAGGCGTCCATAAACGTTACATTACGCAGATGTAGACCTTACCCATAAGTGGCCCCCAATTCTACAATAAAACCAGTGAACGCCATCGCCACATGCCAAAACTGTAATCTGTCTTGATTCAGTATTAAAAACAATAATCACAAAGTTCAAGTTATGGGTTCCGTTCACTTGCCCCTTTGTCTCTAAGACCTCTCAGTACTTTTTGGCATAAGGTAGGAAACTAGTGACTCAGCTGAAGGTACGGTAGTAATTAAGGTAAGGTAAGGTAAGGTCAATTCCTTTCAACAATCACGTCGAACATCTCCATGGAGAACACTATGAAACCCAAGGCCAGGTTCTGTGAGGAATCTTTGTGGCTGTCGTTTATCACGTGGTTCATTCCTTTCTGGATATCACGAAGTTGAGTATTGATTGAACCTTTTTGATTAAAAGGATACCCATTCACACCGAACAGTACCTTTGGGACGTCATGTCATCACATGATGGTACGAAAAACAGGTTTTTATAAGTGTGTAATAAATTTGCGCGCTTTAGTTCGTGGACACGATTGAGATTTGCGAATATGGTACCTCTTACATCCATAGTTAGCATCTTCTATATGCCACCAAAACTCTAAGCTACCATTGTGGTTGACTGACTACAGGTGATTCCATAAAGAAATGCCAGCAATGGTTGACACCAGATTCTCTGGGCTCGGTTTCTTACGGAACGTAGCACGCCCTTCGGACCCTGTTTTTTTTTTCAATTGAAGTTTATGGTGAACAATATAGCCAGATGATCAATGAGAAAATTCCCACAATTCAGAAACAATTCCAAAACACCAAATTGAGCATTTAGACAGGGCATGCAGGTATGGAAGATCCACAATGGAGCATCAGTTCATAGGTGAATAATTTCAGTAAGGCCAACTCTCTTCTAACATAAAGGAGAATGGCTATATGTAGGTTTAAGTGGCCCACTATAAGGTATTCAAGGCCTAAAATTGGGATATTTCATAGTATTATCGTCAAGCAAAGTAGTGTAACAGAACACGTAGAGGCATCAAGAATGGTTGGATTGAAGTTGCGGATATTCAAGGGGGACAGAGAGAAACTTGATTCGGGGTGTCTTGGAGCAATGATGACAGGGCAATTCTCATGTTGCAACGAAATTGGGTTATATGTTGAAGGATGTGGGCATAGCTGGGATAGCTTATAAGACATTACAGAAAATAGCGAGATGATAAATGCTCATTTCTGGTGCAAAGTAGTAGCCCACAAGGCGTCTTTAAAATTGTGACGCGGTCATCTCTTGATGGCACATGTCTAGACCGTATTCAATATGACAACAGCCACCAGACATGTTGGTGGACAAGATGCATACATACATTCCAGGACTACAATACTGTAGCTGTCAAAATCGACCATGTTAGGGTTGCAAGGGGGTATCATTGACAGGTGAATGTATTGTAGTACGGAATGCGTTATTTGTCCACCAACATGGCAGGCGATTGAATACGGTCTATTGCCTAGCATTGCATAGATAGAGAATATTTTTTGTAAATTACAGTGGAGGATTAGTTCAAAGTCCTTTGCCAGTGTTTGAGAAATAAAACGTTCTTCGGTCCCAGTTTTAGGGACACCTGACATGTAGTCATTGCGAAATTCAAACGATTGTGATAAAGCAACAAACCAGGTTTGAATCAAGCACCATCGAAAGGTGTTGTGCAAAAGGGCTGCACTAGGAAACTAGTACAAACTCGGGAAAATAGTAGAAGGTTAACACATTCATGCTGTATGCATGTGAAAGATGCGGCCGAGCAGCTGAAGATTTGCAGCATCCCACATCTGTCAGATTTTTCTGCTGTTCGGTCATGCCAATTAGGAGATATCTCGGCCCTACCCAAAGAAAGACCTTGCCAAAAGATATTTCCCTGTTACTTACAACTGCAAGGTAGGGGTTCAACAACAGCTGAACCATGCTCAAGAGGAGGACACTCCTGTTAGGAATGAATCGAAAGAGATGGTCCAGGCTCATCAACACGGTGTGGACCTATGGCAGATTCTAAGATCAAGGAAAAGGCTTCGCATTGTGAACTGCACAGAACCAATTATATATACTAACGTCCACAATATTTACTCTTGATTTCTGTAAACGTTCGCATTAGTGATTATAATCCATGGGAATTTTTTACAGCTATCATCTGCTCATTTCGTTCTTGACTCGTTGCAGTATCCCGTGTGCACTTATTTTGGCAGTATGTTCTATAACATGTAGCAGAATTTGGAATTGAATATCACAATATTCAAATCTTCTAGTAGATGGTTTTTGAATATTCAGGATTAACTTACCATCACCATACCTTGCATGATCAATATGTGGGTCAGCGATTTTCAGGGGCATTGTGATTTGATTTGTCTACAGGAAAAGTTTGTTCCTTATCTGCTTATCAGTTGACATCGCTTCAATCTTGATATTTAAAATAAATAATGAATCTTTTAAAATTGCCATCAAGTGACACTGAGAGATTGATTCAGGTAAAAGGTTATTGGTATCTAACATTCAACACGTGGATCATAAAGGTTTGTATTTTTGTTTATGACACCCCCCCCCCCATAAATGCTGTCATGCAGAAATGGACAGCAACATAATAAGGAAACACATATTGCCTGTTTGTTAAGTTCCTTACATTTAGGCAGCTAGAATATTCAGAGGACAAATAATGTTCCCTTAAATAGTGTTGTCGAGTGACAACAGTGGACCAACCGGGGGTGCAATTAAATGTCTTCCTAAATGTTGCTAAAGGTTCACAGTGTGACAAATATAGTTTGCTGCGTGATGGGACTTGTGTGTATTATATGACATTGTGTGCCTTTCATCACAAAAAATGTGTTCATTCTAGCTTATTTTAGGAGTTTTTAAAATTTTTCGGCTGCCATTGAAAAAATAGCTATAAAAGTACCCCCTACAGGGCTGCAATTTGGCAAACATGTTTTTATTGTCTTGTGTTGACCTCTGAAAGTATAGGCATGTGGCTTCACCACGAAATGCACACGGGACTTTATTTCATGACATGTTGCTCCCTCACTATATGTATGAATTACATGCAAACCACAAGTGTGAAAATGAACATAGTGCTGCCAGAAATGGCTCAAATACATTTTAAAAGTGAGTTTTTCTAGTTTCTTGGGGTTTCGCTCAATAACTTCCACCAAAGCAGTTAGGATGGTAGCAAATCTGTATTTTTGGTATATTTCGTGGTGGTTCAAACACACGGACGCCCATCCCTACCCAAACCAAAAAAGTCACAATTGCAGAATTGCAAGAAGTTGCACTTTTGTTATACATATTCTTGTATAGATTTAAGAAAAAGCGGATATATGAACAGTGCCACCACTATATTGAGCCGACGTGTACGCCTAACCAGCCGCTTTCGCCAGGGCCGGAAATCGAGGGCCTAGTTTCTATACACAGAATCGAATTTGTGATAATCTTTTGCGGGTAAATTACAGTAATCAAACTGATAGGAGTTTTTTTATCCCGAATTTGTATTGATAAGTTGACCCTGATAAGCAAAAACACGTTTGGACAATACCCGCATACATAGGGTTTTTCGTTTGTGTGAGTCGAAGGTGGGTTGCAAGACTACTTTGTAAGCAAAGCATTTCTGACAACATTCACACTGATAGGTTTTATTGACAATGTGTCCCGAATGCTGCCATTTAAGTCCATAAATAACATTTTGACAATACCTCACACGGTAAGGTTTTTTCATTCGTGTGATGAGTCCATAATGGTGCTTTCAGTAGGCTCCTAACTACGGTAGCAGCATGTAAAAATACACATTATTATTATCTTTTAGGCGATCCATAACGTTACATTAAAAATCTTTCCACGATTTTGCAGCCTACCCCTTCTTGCGAGTCTTAATTGCTATGTGTCCAAGGCGACACACCTATCCTCTAGACATTCTGTATTACCAAAACATTGCGCAGATGTAGACCTTATTGGCCCCCAATTCTGCACAATAAAACCAGTGAACGCCATCGCCAATGCTCAACTTGTCAATCTGTCTTGATTTCATTATTAAAACAATAATCGCAAAAGTTCAATTATGGGTACGCTTTACACTTGCCCCCTTTTCTCTAAGACCTCTCAGTACTTTTTGCAAAAGGGTAGGGAAATAGTGACTGAGGTGAAGGTAAGGTAATGTAAGGTAAGGTAAGGGTTCACTCCTTTCACCAATCACGTCGAATATCTCCATGGAGAAAACCATGAGACCAAGGCCAAGTCTGCTGATGAATCTTTTGTGGCTTGTCGATATATCACAGTGGTTTCATTCCTTTTCTGGATATCAAAGAGTTGAGTATTGATTGACCTTTTTGATCTAAAGGATACCCATTCACACCGACCAGTACCTTTGTGACGTCATGTCATCACATGATGGTCGAAAACAGTGTGTAATAAAATTTGCGCGCTTTATTCGTGGACACGGTTGATTATTTTGCGAATAAGGTACCTCTTATTAAATGCATAGTTAGCCATCTCTCATATGACACCAAAACTCCTAAGCTACCATTGTGGTTGACTGACCACATGTGATTCCATAAGAAATGCCAGCAATGGCGTGACACCAGATTCTCTTTGGATAGGTTTCTACGGAATAGCACGCCCTTCAGACCCTGTTTTTTTTTTCAATTGAAGTCTTAATGGTGAACGATATCGCCAGATGATGACCCTGTTTTTTTTCAATGGAAATCTTAATGGTGAACAATATCGCCAGATGATCAATGAGAAAATTCTTCCACAATTACAGAAACACTTCCAAAACACCAACATGAAGCATTCAGACAGGCATGACAGGTATGGAGGATCCACAATGGAGCACCAGTTCATCGGCGAATAATTTCAGTAAGGCAACTCTCTAACATAAAGGAGAATTGCTCTATGTAGTTAGGTGGCCACTATAAGGTATCAAGGCCTCACAATTTGTGATATTTTCATAGTATTATCGTCAAAGCAAAGTGTACAGAACACCACGTAGAGGCATCAAGAATTGGTTGGATTGAAGTTGGGATATTAAGGGGACAGAGAAACTTGATTCGGGGTGTCTTGGAGCAATGATGACCAGGGCAAATTCTCATGTTGCAAGAAATTGGGTTTATATGTTGAAGGATGATGGGCATAAGCTGGCATAGCTTATAAGACATTACAGAAATAGCGAGATGATAAATGCTCATTCTGGTGCAAAGTAGTAGCCCACAAGGCTTCTTAAAATTGTACTCGGTCATCTCTGATGGCACATGTATAGACCGTATTCAATATGACGTCAGCCACCAGACATGTTGGTGGACAAGATGCATACATTCCAGGACTACAATACTTTAAGCTGTCAATCGATCCATGTTTAGGGATTGCACAGGGATCATTGACAGGTGAATGTATTGTAGTACTGGAATGCGTCTATCTTGTCCACCAACATGGCTGGCTATTGAATACGGTCTATTGCCTAGCATTACATAAGATAGAGAATATTCTTAGTAAATTACAGTTGTAGTTAGTAAAATGTCTTGCCAGTGTTTGAGAAATAAACACGTCTTTCGGTTCCCGTTTTAAGGACAACCTGACATGTAGTCCATCGAACATTCACACGATGTGATAAAGCCAACAAACCAGGTGAAATCAAGCACATCGAAAGTGTGTTGTTCAAAATGGCTACACTAGGAAACTAGTACAAACCTCGGGAAAATAGTAGAAGGTTAACACATTCATGCTGTATGCATGTGAAAGATGCGCCGAGAAGCTCGAAGATTTGCAGCATCCACATTCTTTCCAGATTTTTTATGCTAGTTTCGGTCATGCAATTAGAGATATTCTCGGCCATCCCAAAGATCCCTTGCCAAAAGATCATTTCCCTGATACTTATCACTGCAAGGTAGTGGGTTCAACAACAGCTGAACATGCGTCCAAGAAGGAGACACACACCTTTTAGGAATGAATCGAAGAGATTGGTCCATGACCATCAACAAGGTGTGAGACCTATCGGAGATTCTCTTAAGATCAAGGTAATAAGGCTTCCGCATTGTGAAATGCACAGAACCAATTATATATACTAACGTCCACAATATTTACTCTTGATTTCTGTAACGTTCGCATTAAGTGATTATCAATCCATGGGAATTTTTTACAGCTATCATCTGCTCATTCGTTCTTTGACTCGTTGCAGTATCCCGTGTGCACTCTATTTTGGCAGTATGTTCTATACCATGTAACAGATTTGAATTGAATATCACAATATTCAAATCTTCTAGATGTTTTTGAATATCAGGATACTTACCATCACCATACCTTGCATGATCCAATATGTGGGTCAAGAGATTTTCAGGGGGCATTGTGATTCTGATTTGTCTACAGGGAAAAGTTTGTTCCATTATCTTACTTTATCAGTTGACATTCTCTATCAATATTGATATTTTGAAATAAATAATGAATCTTAAAAATTGAATCAAGGAACTTGAGAGATTTGATCAGGTAAAGGTTATTTAGGTATCTAACATTCAACACGTGCTCATAAAGGTTTGTATTTTTGTTTTCTGACCCCCCCCCCCATAAAATCTGTCATGCAAAATTGCCTGATCAGCAACATAATAAGAAAACATATGCCTGTTTTGTTAATTTCCATTACATTTAGGCAGCTAGAATACTTCAGAGACAAATAATGTTCCCCTAATAGTGTTGTCAGAGTGACAACAGTGACAACCGGAGGTGTCAATAATGTCTTCCTAAATGTTTGCTTAAGGTTCCCAGTGTAACAACATATTATTTTGCCTGCTTTGATGGGACTCTGTGTGTATTATATTAACATTTGCTGTGCTTTCATCACAAAAATGTGTTCATTCTAGTCTATTTTAGGCGTTTTTAACATTTTTCGGCTGCCATTTTGAAAATAGCCTATAAAGTACCCCCCTACAGGGCTGCAATTTTGGCAACATGTTTTTTATTGTTCTTTTTGACCTCCTGAAGCTATCTAGACATGTGGCTTACTTTCACCACAAAATGCACACGGGACTTTATTTCATGACATGTTGCTCCCTCACTATATGTAGAATACATGCAAACCACAAGTGTGAAAATAGTGCTGCCAGAATGGCTCAAAATACATTTTAAAAGTGAGTTTTCTCTTAGCTTCTGGGGTTTCGCTCAATAACTTCCACCAAAGCAGGTATAGGGATGGGTAGCAAATCTGTCATTTTTGGTATATTTTCGTGGTAGTGGTTCAAACACCCGGCCGCACATCCCTACCCAAACCAAAAGTCACAATTGCAGAATTGCAAGAAGTTGCAATTTTGTTATACATAATTCTTGTATAGATTTTAAGAAAGGGCATATGAACAGCACCACCACTATTTTGAGCCGACGTGTACGCCTCATAGCCGCTTTCGACCAGGGCCGGAATTCGAGGGCCTAGTTTCTACACAGAATCGAATTTGTGATAATCTTAGCGGGTAAATTTACAGTAATCACACTGATAGGGAGTTTTTTTATTCCGAATTTGTATGATAAGTTAACCCTGAGAAGCAAAACGTTTCTGACAATACCCGCATCATAGGGTTTTTCGTTTGTGTGAGTCCGAATGTGGGTTGCAAGACTACTTTTGTAAGCAAAGCATTTCTGACAAATGTCACACTGAAAGGGTTTTTCATTACAATGTGTCCGCATGTGACATTTAAGTCCATAATAACATTTCTGACAATCCTCACACCGGTAAGGTTTTTCATTCGTGTGAGTCCAAATGTGTGCTTCAAGTAGGCCCTAACTACTGGTTAGCCAGCATTTTTCACAATACAAACATTGGTATCGTCCATGAGTCCGAAGTATCTTTTGTGCAAAGCATTACTGACAATATTCACACGTTTAAGGTTTTTCCTTTCGCTGAGTCTGATTATGGACATGGACATGGACGAATTCACTAAATCTCTTGATGAACTTCTTTCAAACCCGCCGTCTAACATCTGTGATGATAGCACGCTCTGTTTGAATGGTATGATTCTGAAATAAAACGTCTACTTGATAATTATGCACCTGAAACAACTCGTACTCGCACTGTTAAAAATCGCATGCCTTATTACAACGCTTCAATTCATACTGCACGCCGTGAACGCCGCCGAGTGGAACGGAAATGGAGAAAAACAAAATCTGAACATGATCGTGAACTGTTTTTAGATGCAAAGCATCTTGTTAATAATGTTACTATGTGTGCTAAAAAACAATTCTTCATAGATAAATTCTCTTTGTGTTCAACAAAAGATGTCTACCGCACTATCAAATCACTTCTCTAAATAAGGATGGACTGGATGTTCAACATTTACCATCATGATTCTGCCAAATATCTCGCTACTCAATTTTCGTCATTAAAAAAAAATAAGATTGTGAATATCAGGAAGGAACTTGATAAGCAAGATGTTACAATTCCCGAGCACTTTCGCGACTCCTCCCCTCCCCCCACGTATCATACCGCTTGAAGTCTTCACACCAACTGATGAAGAACTTATGAAAATAACAAATCATCAGCCAGTAAAAGAAGCCGTCTTGATCCTATTCCGACATGGTTTCTCAAGGATAATTTACCGCATTTTCTTCCGATACTACATACTTCCATTGTTAACATTTCGCTTTCTACTGGTACTTTTCCGAAAGGAGCTCACTCTGCTATTATACGACCACTGCTTAAAAAGCCTTCTATTGATCATCCTCAAAAACTACAGACCTGTCGCAAATATTACTTATGTTTAAAAATTGATTGAAAAAAAATTCATGTTCACGTCTCACGGAGGACATGGAATTAAACAATCTCACTGATCCATCTGCGTACAGAGCACTGCACAGCACCGAAACCGCACTCATTAAAGTAAAAAAAAAATGTTTCTCTTGATGCTAATAAAGTTGTTCTTCTTGTTTTATTAGACTTGTCAGTTGCTTTTGACACTATTGATCACACTAATTTAATTTCGCGTCTATCACAAAGATTATGTGTCAAAGGATCTGCATTGAATTGGTTTCGATCATACCTTGCCAACTTGTCTACACAGGTTGATATTACTGGTGAACTCTCAGATCCCACCATCTCGCAGTTTATGTTTACCTCAAGGTTCTCTTGTTGGGCCTGATAGATATTATATTTATACCGAATTTTGCGAGGGCGTCGTCGTGCATAATGATGTTTGTACTTGGTTTGATATCACTGCCAGTATAATACCCATAGCTATCCACTGATAACAAAATACAAGTTCATTGGGAGTTCAGTGTGGAAAATCTAGGGGGAGTTACAATCTACTGCCTGTTCAGTTAACTTATACGCCCGGTCTATATTGTTTGTACAAACCGGTGTGGTGGTGAAGTGTAACACCAACACTATGGCGCACTTTGTCAAGTATAAGTCTACTTCATCAATATACGAAATCTTTCTTTCTGGTATTTTGGGCTTTCTGATATTTAATGCGGGGGTTTCAAAATCAGAATCTGTTGAAAGGGTTTCATAGCCTGTTGGGCACTTAACCAAGTGCTTTGGGGTTCGGGGTCGTGTTTTTACTACGCGTGACAGCAGGCGATGGCGTAGGTGGACGCGGTTTGTTGACGCGTGCTGGGGGTTTACGTTTTGTTGGCTTGAACTGCACTTTGGTGGGTGGTGGGGGTGTGGGCACAGGTTTGACTTCATCTCCCGCTGTATCGCTCTCAGACTCACTCGACACTGAGGTTGGTGATGGCGAGCTACTGAGCGTGCCGAGTAGGTGTCGATGAACTTGAATTCCATGAACTAATTGCGATAACGATAATGAATCATCCAAAAACGCCGCGCCAGCTTGAATTCCTTCAACTTCTGCTGATGCTTCTGCCTGAGCTTCAGCCCGCTGCGGATTGTGAGCTTCAGTTAGCTCGGGGAGCGGTAATCCAATATCATCTGGGTCGATGACTTCAAATTCGCGAATGAATTCCTGTAAGTGAGGTACATCATCGTCCCCATCTCACATATTCTCTTGTGGGATGATTGTGACGTCCGATGGCAACTCTCCTTCTTCCAGTTCAAGCCATTTTTGGAATATTAGCGCAGAATAGGTATACGATGGAGGTCTAAAATAGTGAAATAATAAACGTAAAATTAGGGGAGTAAGGAAGGAAAAGGAGGGAACGGAATGGCTATAAGATGGAGGTCTAAAACGGGGGAAAATTTAAAATTAGGGGAGTGAGAAAGGAAAAGAGGGGAATATTAGGCGAATACATTTTTTCTCGAGCAAGGGATAGAAATGTGGTCAAATTAGTTTTTCGTGCTTTCTGTTTGCACATAGCCTAATTATTTCCTTTCAAGGTGCTGCAGAAACCCCAAAAAATACGTGCAAAATATAATCCAATCAAGAATAGGGGAAAAAGGAAGACATAATGAGAGGAGTGAGGAAAGAAAGGAGGGAAATATTGACGGAATACATTTTTCTCGAGAAAGGGACAGGGATGTAAAATTAATGCAAGTTTTCCGTGCTTTCTGTGTGCAAGTAGCCTAATATTTCCTTTTAAGGTGTGACAGAAAAAAATTACCTGCAAAATATATTCATCCAATCATACCCATCTAATGTGTGCACGGGCTTCACTTCTTCAAAGAAAGCCGAGGAAACGTTTCCTCTGTGGAAGGCACGCCACATGATCTCGGCGATATGGGCCTTCAAAGTTTCCTACTAAAGTGCTACAAGTGTGCCATCGCGTGATGCCACGCACCTTCCATAGTGTTCGTGTTACACTTCACCACCTCACCGGTTTGTACAAACAATATAAACCGGGCGTATAAGTTAACTGAACAGGCAGTAGACAATTTCTTAAACAGGGGGTTGTAACTCCCCTTAGATTTTCCGCACCGAACCCCCTATGAACTTAATTTTGTTATCAGTAGGATAGCTATGGGTATTATACTGGCAGTGATATCAAACCAAGTACCAACATCATTATGCACGACGACGCCCTCGCAAAATTTGGTGAAATCAGTTTTGTCAACAAAAGTATAGGCAAGAAATTTTAACTACTTAGTTCTCCAGGCAGACAAGGATGAATATTTATTAATCTTTCCCTGGAGATAGCCAGCGCAGCACACATCTATTGCTCCTCTACCAACCCAGGCTTGATAGCTCAGTTGGAAGAGCGCCGTTCTAGTAATACGGAGTCGCCGGTTCGAATCCGGCCAAACGAGATAGCCAGCGCAGCACACACCTATCGCTCCTCTAACAACCCAGGCTTGACAACTCAGTTGGAAGAGCGCCGTTCTAGTAATACGGAGGTCGCCGGTTCGAATCCGGCCAAGCGCACATGTTTTTTCAACACTTTTGTGCGCTGCTTATCTACAGGGAAAGATTAATAAATATTCAAAAGTATAGGCAAATTTGAATTTTGGCTAAAAATCATAAAAACGATCAAGTTTTCCAGCTTTGGGCCAAAACAAGAAAGAAAAACAAAAATTTTGCTTATAATGGAGTTTTAGCTCAATAACATGAAAACTGTTTCTGATAAGAGCAATTTATGGTGTACCAATTTTACACAGTAAAGTATAGAGAGGCCTTTCACTTCAACTTTGGCGGGTCCGAATTTGTTTCCCTATAATGTGCGCAAAGGATGTACAAACGATTACCTAAAATAATTTTGCGACATAATGCGCATTTTTGCACTGGGAGAAATCGAGGGAGTGTTGCAACCGGGGTGTTGCACCCCTCAGTAGAACGCAGACGAGGGTTAATTAAAACTTGTCCAAAAAGTAGGCAACCAATATGTGACATTGAGATTTGACACCAAAGACATGCCGGACACAAATTCTGCTGCCATGAGGGCCTCTCAGATTAAATCGGACGACCCTACCAAAAACGGAAATGGCTAAAATACCCCAAAAACAGTGGCGGTAATTAAATTTTAAGGTCCATGACCCCGATCACTATTAGTTAAACGTTCGAGGTTAGGTACGATTATTCAAATCATACAAGATATTACTCCTATACAATGAGGATAGTTCCGATTTAGTCTCTCAACTTGAGAAAAGATGATTTGCACTATTACGCACTACTAGTCTGTTGGCGGACCGACCAGTTGTGATAGCGTACTAATTTGCTGATAGCGTCAGTGCCAGCCTGAGCTGTTGCAATACTTGGATCCGTCGGTGTCTCGACGACATGATTCCCCAAGTTACCCATACTTCCAAAAGTCGCATGGCATCGATGAAGTACACTCTTCAAACCCTCTAAAAGTGCTTTCCTTGAGACTGCAGCTCGATTTAATTCTCGCCACTTTCGTATACGACACTTAGTGCCTTCAGAACTGGGTCATTGGTCTGGGCAAGCTTTTCTGGCTTCTCATGTCAGCTGTCTCATTCAGAGTACCTGATAAACTTGTAATTGATTCTGAGTAAGCTGGCGTATTACATCCATGAAAAAATCTTCGTCATACCGATCCCTCACTATGAAATTAATAAGAGTTTTTCAATATCATAGACGTTTTGTGTACAAACCGCCGTGTTGGTATTAAAATAGTTCTTTGCAATGATCAATGAAAAACTACCGTTTCTTGCTCCCGCCGAATTCGCTGGACGTACGTTCATTTTTTAAATTAACAAGAAGGGACAATTTTGGTTTTAATGACGCCTACATAAGTTTACCTTTAAAATGGCAGGCAATGCATAAAATAACTATCATCGGCTTCTTGCTTTGCGCAGGGGCGTAACCAGACCGGCGCCTCCGGGGGGCAAGAATCAAAAGATTTCCAGATTCTTTGGCGCAATTTTTCCTGCTTGCTTCCCTCGCCGGGTAGACCCCTATTGTTTCCCAGTAGGTTCAAAATTCTGAAGAGCGAGGGGGTGGGGGGCAGTTGTGGACAGGGGCAACCTCTCTTCCTCTTTCTTTTTCTCTATTTCTTCTTCTTCCTCTTCTTTTTTCCCCTTTCTTTTTCTCTCTCTTTTCCCCTTTCTTTTTCGCTTTTCCTTCTTCCTCTTTTTCTTTCCTTGTTCTCCGTCCTTCTCCCCTTTTTTTCTTCCCATTTTTTGGCTCCCCTTCCCCCCCAGATTTTTTTGTGTCGGGGTGGGGGGTGGGGGGGGGGCAACTGGTTCGCCACTGAGTTTGCGACAAGAAAACAAAACAGGCTTACCGACTGTTGACGGAATAATATACTGGACACTCTTCGAATCCGCATTAGGTAAACGTACCCGCAATGGTTCTGCTTCGTCAACCTCCTTTCTTGTATACTCCACAGATTTTCTAAATCTCCGTTTCCCCCCTAATGCCCTGCTGGCTCAAGAAGCGTTCTTCCACAACGTTTCCGCGCGATTTTTGATGAAGTTCTAGCTGTTATGATTTCACATTATCTCTTCTCGTCTACGGGAGATTTTCCTTTTCTCTGTAGACTCCTTGGTTGGAAGGAATTTCACCACCACATTGATAGTTCGCTTGTGTTTAGTGAGTTTAACTAACACTTGAATGGTGTCTTCTGCAAATTTCACTGCCCAACGGGTCGCAATACATGCTCCTTTCTTCTTGTCGAAGATCTTCTTCTGAACGCTTGGAAAGACGTTGGGATTGAAGATGTCGACCGATCTTTTACATGTTATACTTCTACCTTTCACCTCGCATTCTCCTTCTATTGCCAGTTCTACTTCAGACGCATCTTCAGGCAGTTTCCCGGGCAAAATGTACTCCCCATCTTCTGTTACGTGAACGAGGTCCATGTGATCAAGGAGTGCAAGTACCAGCGAGATATCCAAGTTAATCGGGAAGACTCTTTTCAGCTCTTCCTTTGTGTAGAACGGTTGGTCTAATAAAGTTTGAAATTGCCCTGCAAACGCTTTACCAGCAAATGCCCTGCCAATGATTTCCGATGTAAACCATTGGATATCGAGAATAATTTGGTCGTCTTGGTCTTGAAGTTTCGCCCAAAACAGCTAGCAATTAAAAAGGAAAAATATACATCAAGATGGTAATTTCTGCAAGTACTCTTGCTAAAATACATTCCCATATGAATCACTCTCTTAGCTTCTCTTGTAACTCTTCTAATGACTGTCTTAAGATTTCGTTTTTACGATTGATGGTTCAACGATTCCACTCATGAAGACTATGACCACATACTCTACAGACTCTAAATATTGTACAAACATTAGCTTGATCACTCGAGACGGTGTATACCCACGATTTATTTTTGTATTGTCATTTATTCTCAAATGTAATTATTTTGAACATTAAGCTAGTACTTGGAAATCAGTGCTATAGCATTGAAGGGACTATCCTATCTAAAATAAATAAATTGGTATCATAGCTTATCAACTCCGGTCAGCATTAAGTGCACACTAGATCCCAGTTAAAAGTATATTTTCAAAACCTTTAATAGTAATTTTAGTTAGCGGCAGTGGCAGTGCTGACAAGGACGAGTTCAGCCAGGTATTTGAAGATAGGAAATTAGATGCTTTACACAATGCGCTCTATCTGTGGCAACGGCATTCATTTTTTTTTAAGGAGAATATTTAGAATACTCTTTTAATTACACAACTGAAACGAGCTACTCACATCGCCCAATAAATGAAGATACTCTGTAACGGATCGCAGTGTGTCATCATCCATTCCTGGATATTTTTCCTTAACTTTCTGTGAGTACTCTGTCCAGCTGATTACAGGTTGAATGTCTTCTGTCCTGACGAGCTTCTGAACGTTATCGCACAATTTGGGAACTAGTTTCGTTCCCTACGGTCAAAATATTTATATGAATAAAATTTATTGACAATTTCGGAAATGGAAAAATTTAATACACACATAAATATGTGAGCGCGCGCGCACATACTCCTGTTTATATATAGACGGTTGTGTATCATCCATGAACGAATTATCAGTACTTCCCCTATATCACTAAAATTTTTATTGCTGGTTAGACTGATAATCAGTTCATTATTACAACGTTGTATGACTTTCGGGAGATGTTCGTATTTCGTCATTTGAATACAAATCGTAACTGAGATTTGGCGAAATTGAGGTTTCATGATGATTGAACAAGTAGTTTACCACACATACATTAAGATATTTTTTATGTGTAAGCCGTAATTAAGTCATATTCTAATTAAATGCAAACACGACTTGTTGCACTATAGTAGAGGCGTAATATGACACATGTCCTATACAACCTTGAAAAAATCAAGTCGCAGTATAACAAATTCGTATCTATTAATACAGTGAATTAGTTTAGTGTTCCTTAAAATAGTTGATTGAGGTATTAGCTAAATCACTCATAACCTCTGCAACCTTTCACCCTGTGCAAAAAAAAAATCATTAAAAAATTTATTTCATGGTGAAAAACAAAAATGTTTTTCTATTATGAAAATATAGATGAGACTTTGTTGCACCCTCATGACGAACTTTCATATGGAACAGAATTATTGGTATTTTAAGTGTAAGTCTTACACATTTGCGGAGTGACTTAAGCTTGTAACTTCTAATTATTGTAGACATGGTTTTTATTCTCAAATGTTGGCGATTAACAATTGGAATCTCACAGTTACGGACTTTGCTGGGCATAAGATGGCAGACGGCTGCGAATGCAGCAAAGCGCAGAACGACTTGTTCGCATCACAACAGTTTGATCTAAACGCTTATATTTAATTACTTGTTTAATTAGTTGATTTTAGTAGACGCTCAAATATTCAAAATTTATGAACAATGTAATACATCATCCTGTGCAAAAAACGTTTTCATTTAAACATGTTCCTACTCAATGGAAACAAAAACGTTTCTTCTGTTAAAACATAATTGTCAAGAGCCTCTGTTGCCTCACATACGATTTGTTTTGATGTGACTGCATAACGTGTACCAAATGAAAGTTACAGTTATTGGTAAATAGCTTCACTCTAAGACCATAATAATTCAAAAACAAATAAAATAAGGTAATTGGCTTACATTATCATTTCTTTTACGTTTCTCTTTAAACCACGTTTCAGTAGTTTCCATTCCCTCAGAGTCCGATTCTCTTGCATCCAAATAATCAGCGCACTGTCCATTTCCAAATCATTTTTGAAGTCTTCCTTGGCTTTGTGGTATATTTCTTCACATGAACGTCTGGCCTAATGTAATCGGGTTGAAATTAAAGCAAACACAATCCCACTAATACTCAGAATTGCTAAGTCGTTATAATAACCTCCATCTAAGGTGTGCACATTAATTTTGTAACACAGGTCGCCATGGCATATGGGTTAATATTGCAAAATTGGCGTTGTCTAGTGGTTAGCAACTTGGTTCTGTAACCATGGGTCCCCGGATCAAATCTCGGTATTGCCACTCAATCCTAGATTTAATTTGTAAACAGTTATTGATAAACCTGATATATTCCTCTCCTCGTCTCTCTCAATCTCTTCTGGGGCTCTTTCTTTTTTTATTTCCACGTTCCTTTGCCATGGCAATGAACCATTATGTGTGTTTGAAAGTTGCAACTTTCCGCTGTTGAAGCTACTGCCTCTATAAGTTGAATTGCGGACCACAATTTCAGATTAAATATACAAATGATACCACACTGTAAATGTATTGCAACAAGCCAGAAAAATATTTCATAATCACACCACTAATTTAAGGCATTGTACCATTGGTTCTTAACCAAGTGACACATTGAATGTCAAAGTTGTTTTCACCAGATGTTATTTATTCCCAAAATCCTGCGAAAAACATTTGAATTTGATCTGCCATGTTACCTAAATATGCGGAATTAAAAGAAGCCTGGGAATCGAAAACCTGCCAATTACACTCCAGAAGGACTGCTCTCATCTTCCATTGGCGTTATGCCATTTCAGGGCCACACAAGCACTGCACGTTCTCCCGTAAACTTAATGTAAACCTAACAAAAACAAACCCGTACAATTCATTCACGGCCTATTTTGGATCTTTGGTGGCGTTACTGGGTCCTGAATTTCCTCCGGCGGTGCAATCGCTAGTTTCTTATCACCGTCTCTTATAATCCACCATATTGGGAACCTGGCAATCAAATTAAATCTTTTTCGCCTCAGGATTCGGGGAATAACATCTGTTTGAAAAACAAACTTTATCCTTTCATGTGTCACATGTGGTAAAGAATTAATGGTCAATTAGAGGGCTAATCTTGCCATCTACGTCAATTAAAGGCTGACTCCAGAGATTTCCCGAGGAGGGGGCCCTCATTTTTCAAACAAATCGTGGTTTAAGCAGATACATAATGTTTGGTCCGTATACTAATCCTGTGTGAACAGCTAAGCTCAAATCGAAGTCCTTCATAGAGAAAATCACAACTGTTTTACACAGTAATCCTATGGCCCTGTTAGTCTACATACATGTTTACTGATGAAAACGAAAAATCCGATTCGTCTCAAACTTTGGAATCGAGCATTTCAGGTGACTATCTTTATTTTCCCGATGTCCTATTTTCAATTATTACAACACATTTATATTTCAAAATCTCTGAATCAGGCTTTAATTCGGTACTTACCTTCTTCTTGATTTCTGATCTTATCTAAGTGTGTCGCAACAAGCAACACCTGGGGACAATCCTGTTGGCGTCGCCGGTGCTTGAGTAAAGGGTTAGCCAATATTCCGTTAGAAGAACTGCTGAAAATTTGTAAACAAAACATCTTTATATTAATGTATCTTGTTTTTTTTAGACACCATGACTATTTGTACAACGGTTTGGCCACTTTTATGGCATTGGGATTATTATTAGCTTTGTGTGTAAGTTTGGATACGTTTCTGATTTAAAAGGTCAATTTGTTGATGCCTTGTCCCCGAAGTGACCCTGAATAACGTGAGAATTAATATATTATTGAATCATGACCTAAAGTATAGTATATGTGCAAAATCGTATTTGTGGATTCGATTCATTTCCGGAAATGATTCAATAATTTATAATTTTGTATCTTCTGTTTGCACAGATAAAAGTTACAGCACAGCGGCCTACTGCGCACTGTAATGCAAACACTAGCTTGCATGTCCTTTAAACTTATGGTGTTATAGACTGTCCCAGAAAAGTTATAAGCCATCAATCGATGACGATATGACTATAGTAATAATTGTCTTTAAACCGTGTGATTTTCGTGTAGTTTGTAGGAATATATTTATTTTACAATATCAATGAAAGGGAGGTATGAAGGTGTTGTTACCGATAACGTTTTTAAAAAATAAAAAAAACCTTACCACTTTTCTCGATTGTTACAGTAAATATATTATATCATACATTTCATCTACTGATGGGTACTAACATTTTTGGAATAGTCTATAGGAAATATACCTTTAACTATCTTGAGGTTGTCATCACACCTAGTGATATCTAAAGTCAAGTTTGAAATTATTTGCGAAAATACTGATGATAGTGATAAAAAGGACAGTGAGCAAATGGATAAAATCGCTATCATAATCAAAATTGAGAACATGAAGAACAATACAGGAGAACAACATGGCTTGGTCGATAAGAATTTACCCTCTCTCCCTTTTCAAGTTTTTGGAGATCATAGATCACAACAAATACAGACTGTGCTGGGTCGAGTAGCATTCCATGTGTGATAAAATATTCAACTTGACCTGCGCAATCCCAAATAATGAAGTCGCCAGCCCCACTGATCGCTCTCTTACTGACATCGATCCCCGCTGTTCGTTCATATTCTTCGGTGTCGGCTTCAGGTGGTTCTTCTTGTTTCTATAAAATTAATCATTGTAAAAAAGGAATGAAAGACAGTATGTTTGGGTTTTAAAAGTACTACATAACACGTATTATAGAACACTAACAACTTCATTTTTATCCACCTCATACTTACCTCTAAAAGGAATTATTTAAGTTTGTTCGTGTTTTTAAAGTATTTCCTATCCCAAAAGGCGAGGAAATGTAACGGGTGTTCTTGAGTCAGTTTGAATCGTTTTTACAAACACTTGCTTGCTTTATTTCATGAGTGTTAAAGACAAATGGGACTCGGACCCAGATTGTTAAAGCCACAATCAGTAATTTGTTTCCGAAATTCAAAATGCCCATTGTGTCTCTCACTCTGCTGGTGTTGTGTCATATCAAGTTTTCAACAAATAATAATATTACTATTCTTCGTGGAACGGACATTAAAACTTGTTTTAATTATGCCAAACTGTCAACTGTCATTTTCGACGATTTCACGATTTCATGATCCTGACATTTTTGTGCAAAACCGAAAGTCACCATAATTTAAAAGCTGTGTTCTAGGC
The DNA here is from genome assembly GCA_023653785.1 of Ophioderma brevispina. NCBI lineage: Eukaryota > Metazoa > Echinodermata > Ophiuroidea > Amphilepidida > Ophiodermatidae > Ophioderma > Ophioderma brevispina. The sequence goes on along the minus strand of JAMKCH010004690.1, from coordinate 42,016 downwards.
TTCATCACTCGCAGGTAACTTCACTACAATTTCCAATAAATGCAAACAAAATCAATTTCTACAAAATTTGAGGGCGTTGTTTGCTTGCATCCTGAAGAAAATGACTGACAATTGATTTAATCCTATAATCATCTAAAACATTTCAATAAATATTAAGACTATGCTTACCTTTTTTCAAACCCAGTAGATTTCTGATCTTCGACAGTAGTGGAGGTTTCTGTTGTCAAATAAAATCGACAAAGGAAGATTACAATAATACATCAATTTTATCACAAATCATAGCAATTAGAATAATTATAAACGAGAAGTTGTTATGAGATTCCATTTGTCTTTGCTCTCGCGCTCTCGCAAAAACATAGGAAAGAAAATGCAAATAAATTAAAATAATATCTAAGAAAATAGATAAATACAATAGTTCTTTTCAAACAAACCTTTGTCAATGTGTCTTTGATTGTAGTTTTTCCTGTCGCTGGATCGCCACACAAGATTACTTTTATTACATCAACTGGCCGGCTGCCTTGGGTCATCAGCTTCCTGACTAACTGAAAATTCTAATTTTAGACAAATCAGGATAAATTATCCAAAACCATATCATAGAGAACATCAATCCGAACAAAAACATTTGATGTGTATATCGGCTGTTTTCTTGAAAAGGTCCGTCGACGTAATTCTATATTGATCATGTTTGTTTTCAGTCACGAAACTACATACGTACATTTGGTATAATACGCAAGCTTTAAAAATGAGGGATGGGACACTTAAATTTAATAATGTCCGCAACATTAAAGGGCCATGGTCCGATCGCTAATAGCCTCGTCCCCAGAACCCCAGATTTTACCGGAAGTGGTCAGAATTTGGGTATCTTAAGAAAGCTACTATTTTTCTCATGTACCCTGCGAAATCTTAGGGCTAAAGGATGTTTGGTTTTGATGTTATGAGCGAAAATGTGCCTCATTTTGGTCGACCAATATTAATTTTAGACAGTACTCTATGGAGATTACAAAATCACGTTTTTAGCTCTCGCATCAAAACAGGTTGAAATATCGGCGCGAAACTTTACAGATGGGGGTTTGGGGTGAAGGCCATTCTATACTTAAATCGGATCATCCCCCTTTAAAAAATGGGTGAACGTATCAAGTGTCCTCATGATTTGGGCCCATGTATATAAACCTTATTAAGGGAAGGGTCATCATGGCAGGTGACTGGCCTATAAATTTACTAATCCATTTTTATGTAAGAAGGTTGCGTCGCAGGCGGATAGCCCCTTAAAGAGGACAGGGCTTTAGAATGAGGGAAATTATGGGCAAAAGAAAAAAGAGTTCTTAGCTAAGGGAGTTATAAATTTACTAATCTATCTATCGTTTTTCCCTCAGACCTATAAATTTTTTCCTTATAACAATCCAACTAGATGTCCTGCGTTAGTTATCAACCACAATACCTCCAAACATTGTAAAAGTCACGTTAAGCATAATTGCACAATATTTTTGAAGAGGCGCCCCCAATTTTTTATTTTTTGATTTTTTGAGTTTTTTGCACAGTTACGTTGGTTTTTGTCTAGAAACTATACATGTGCGAACGAGAATGCTAAAAAATGCGTATTTAATCACAAAAATAATCGATTTTGTAATAGAATTGGGATCCCCGATTAGACTCAACTGCAGAGCTGGAATGCTACGTTTATGTCCGTCCCTGATAAATAGTGCCACCTCGTGAAAATAACCTTTAACTTGACTTGCCCGAACTATTAATGGATGAGCGATAGACACGTACACATGGCGCTATGTTCCAGGCTATTTCACATTGGAAAGGCGTTTCCATCCTCCAGCACCGTTGAATTATTATCGGGGATCCCCGTAATAATTATTCAGTACAAAAATTCCATCGTTTTGTGACACATTGGAACATTTTCGAGCTTACCTTCACATGTATAGTTACTACTAGCAGTTACCAATGGCAACATGTAAAATCTCCAAATTTTTGAAAAATTGGTGGCGCCCTTCAAAAAAATGTGCTCATATTGGCTGAATTTCCTTTGAAATTTGGAGTAATTCCGGGTTTAACTTACCTACGTATTTCCTTGTTGTACAATATACCTTGTTCTGGCTCCTGTAAGAAATCCAAGCGGTTTTTTGCCCGTCTATAAATATAGTGTCCGAAAAGAAAGATATGGTTCATTTTTAAGGGTAGACGAAGAGCGGCTTCAAAACTCACAACGTGGATGAGGGGTTCAGGCGGTTTACAATAGTTCCGGTTCTAAACAGGAAACAACCGTCGGAACTCGAGAAGGCAACCTAATGGGTACGGTTTTGAAGGGACAACAAGGCATAAAAAATATTCAGAACATAATGAAATGGACCCTTATGAAATCGCTGTCCAAAAAATTGAGAACAATTTGGATGTTTTACATTTTGTAAAAAAGGGAGGAGTAAATAATTGTTATTTTCTATTGTGAAGCTTCATTTCTCATCCAATGATGCTGACATTACTGTCACGCATTTATCAAAACTTGAAAAGCCTAGTCATCAGCTCACAGACCATTGCTACATGTAAATACCTTTATAGTTATAATACCCGTTACTCCCCTTTAACCTCGTCAATCAATATCTATCATAACCTCAGTAATATCATCTAGACCATCCATGTCCGTGCATTTTAGTGGCATTATTTGTTGTAGCATATGTTGGTAGGTCTGTACTGGGGTACAAATTAAAAACTGGTTTTCATTTTTTTGAAAGCTATACAAACTTATTCGTCTAGTCGCCAGGATAAAAAAAATCATATTTGCTACATCTACAACGTTTCAGTACTGTAGTTTAAAATATTTTAACATGCTATTTGCTCGAAACAACTTACATTTCAATATGTATATACCTTAGGGGTAAAGATTAGTAATCCCCATAGGCCATGGAGACACATTGTTACATTTTTACCTCTGTTGTGGGACTAAATCGTGAAAAGAGTACAAGCATTAAATTTGTTGGTACTATGTGACTATAAATGAGATCCTTTTAAAACAATGTGAACAATCTGCAATATTTAACCACCAGGATGACACTGAAACATTTTACCCTTTATCTTTTAGACCATAACCCGTAAATAATAGCTTTCTTTAATCCGTAGGATATGATAAAAATGTTGGAATAGATTTTAGTAAAATTAAACTTACTTTATATTCTTCCCTGTACAAACCTTGCTCTCTGCAAATATACCTACCGAGATGACCGCCTCAACAATTTAAACTATATTTTTGATAAACATTTGATGCATAAAAATAAGTGGAAATAACTATGGTGTGCAAAATTGTACTAAAATAGGGCATACAATACACACAATATATCGCACGAAATTCAAGCTGGCAATTATTTGTGCGTTGGAATGTTCTAAAAGGTAATCAGAACACTTTGGGCTGACTCAGAGATTTCAAAATATATATTTTTTTGTTGGATATAAATTAAAATTGAAAACTTGATTTAAGGGGAGGCAGTGAAGATGAAACCCATTTTTTGAATTGTAGCACTTACATTAACTTTTGTTTGACTTGAAGCTACTTTAGGATGGGAATTTACAAACAAAATACATTAAATTGCATGTTAACGTGTCCGTTGCTATGGCAACGACGGCCATCTTTGATTTGATGATGACAAAACTCGTGCAGATATTTCTCGGCCACCTTAAAAGCTATTTTTACCAAACCAACTCTGATAGATAAAAGATGGCCCCAATTACAACCCTACAGAGGCTTTTTCTCAATTTCCTTTGGAAATTGAGTCAAATGAGGTCAAAGGTTACCAATTTTGGCCGAAATTTCGTTTCAAACGCAATTGCTCATTGGATCGTTAAAAGTATCAAGTATGGATTTCCTTATGTAAGGTTTATAATATAGGTGTTTCATCAGTAACCTGTGCAATTTGCTATTGATAGCATCACCATTGCCGAGACATTTCTGCACGTAGTTGCACATAGTGCCAAACGCCAATTTTAAGAAAAACTCATGTTAATGGATACAACACTAATTATGTAAATTTTGTAAGCAAACATGCAAATGAGATGACCAACCTGCTTTTCTTTGCCCAAAATAAGTTTTAACCGTTGTTGAAAATAACATACCTTGCAACAAACCCTGTCAAAATACCAATTTGATGCATTTCCACTAATTTCTTTCATTATCGCTCCTCAAAAACAATAAAATACATAATAAATTACACACACATTTCAATAGGAGAAATTAATTTGGTTGAATTTCTCGAAAATCCATTGCAGTGAAACGGGATGTAACTTTTGAAGGGAATTTCCTATTGAAAGTCCATAAAACAAATGAAAACTGAAGTTGTATAGGATTTGAATGTGCAACAATCCTACAGTGATAACAAACACCATTTTCAAATCCCTTCACTGCTTCCCCTTAAGCACCCTAATTGCCTCAATTTCAAAAGTTTTTGAGATCAATCGGAGATTTTGTTTTAATGTAGCAAACCTTATGTGTAATATAACAGTACCTAGGAGACGGGTGCATAATACATTCGGTTGCGAATTCTATTAAAAATTATAATTCTCTATAGGAAGGACAGTCGACTTGATTTAAATAAATCACATAGTCATTAAGTATGTGAACACGCATTTTGTATAACAAAAACACGAATTGTCAGAAAATTTGGAGAGGTCATCCATAGGAAATCTGAATCCTTTATTTAATAAATTCCCTATAACATTGTACAAGTGTCCATTATTTCCTTCTAATACAGATCCGTATCGGGAGGAAGGCCACTAAAAGAGACACATTTTGTTGCATTTTATACATACTTTTACAAACAAAATAAGACACCTTACCCCATTTTGTATTGATATGTCAGCATTTTCATGGAGCAGCAGACGTATCACATCGAAGTATTTCGATTCCACTGTACGTTGTTATACATATAGCGCAAGGTGAGAGGCACTTTCACCCTGTGTGCAAAATAATGTGTATATAAGTATTGTCACTTAATCATTAGTTACTTTTTCAGGCTGACGATAAAGATAATCGCAATTTTTGTTTGGTTTGATTCTATATAACTATAAAAAACAATTGTCTAATAATACTTTTAATATAGATTTTTTAAAACCTTGCCTCCAGCTCATCAATATTTGTGTATGGAATTAAAGATAATAACAAGTCCTACTTTGGGTTCAAAATATACAAACACAATCAGATTGGACATATCAAATTACTCTCAATTTTTCCTTCACATTAACATGCGCCTAGTTGGTATACATCAAACATTTCAAAGCAATAATGTAAATCTCGACTGTATAATAATATTAATTACTTACGGCTCTGTTTATAGTATCTAATGTTGCCCCTTTATCTAGTAGTATACGACAACATTCCTGCGACCCTCCTTCTGCTGCCCAAGACAAGGCCGTCCTGTTCTGTGAAGGCACAAAATAAAAATAATGATAAACTTAATACAGATCACGATGTTTACCTTTGGAGACTTTTGACATTCCGTGTAATATTAATATACTTAAGGTTTATAGGTGTTTGGGTAAGGTACCATGCTATTAAAATGCAAATCTTTCTCTGGTAAATATGCATCATAATTACAACAAAGTCCAGAAACTGCTATTACAAGAGCATTATAATTATGTCCTCACAGTGAAGTCTCCAAAATGACAGCATGCAAAGTCATATTAATCCACGATATGTAATCCATGGGAATCTTCTAAGGAAATTAAGTTCCTTTTTGGCAGTCCTGATGATAACTTTGTCCAGCAGTTCAAGACGACAGCGATCTATATGTCACTCGACGACGACAATATTCACCAGTAGAATAATCCGTGTTACCACCAAAATACTGTCAGTCGCAAATCTCCACTTTTAGGACCACAAACTGGAATCCCCTTTTTGTTTCCAAAAACTGAAGCTCTTTTTACTTGCAAGTTGACAGCAGACAAAACAGCCCATAAGCCTTGTCCCTTAGAATACATCCCAGAACACGCTTTAAAAAATGACACCCATGATTTTTGGAATCTTCATACAATTTTGATTTAGAAAAACATTGGCTGCAAGATTGTATACGTAATTTTCACAAAAATACAGTTCCACGTGTACTATTGGCTCTTAAAATTATTTACCACTTTTATTTTACAGTATGCTTCAAGTGCATTTGGTCTTATTAATTTATGTATAGGAACATGAGAAAAGCCTTTCGAAGTTTCTCGCATAACTTCTAGCCACCCATCTGTCATTTCTACTTACGAGGCATGCCATTGCTAATTTATAAATTGAATTTAAAAAATCGCACTGTACTTCACTTTCAATTTTAAACAACACAGCATGTGCTTTAGTTGGTATCGGAAATCCTTAATTATACGACCTTAAAGAGAACAATGAGGTGTACATATTTCTCTACAGCATCTACGTTGCCCTTTATCTAGTAATATAGAACAGCATTCCTGGGACCTCCTTCTGCTGCCAAAACTAGGTGCCTGCCCTGTGAAGGGAACAATTAAAAGCATTCGCCATTACTTGTTGATATTGACCATTCGCTCCGCTTTGCGCGGTTTCGCCATTTGCAGGTAGAAGCTCGAACTGGCATCAATTGAATGGAGCATTAACGTAACATATCGATCTGTTCGATTCTTTCTAAAAAAACAACGAGGTGATAGTATGGGCCATGCCCTTCTGCACTGTCGATTCGTAATCCCTAACACGGGAGGAGAGCAAACCGCGTAAAGTCTATAAATTATAAAAATCATATAACTATCTGTTGCCCTTGCCCCCCAAATAAAAATTGCACATGTTCTGAAAATGAATAAAATGTCACGTCAATTTCATTTCCCCAATATCAGTGACCAAGATAATACGCTAGACGCTAGAGAGCTAAAGAATTCAATCACCGGCCCGGTATACGGTGTAGAAAAACACTTTTAAAAAAAAAACACTTTTATCTGGGAGTGCAGAACCATGTTATATTGTCTCACGGTTGAACCCCTCAGGTGTTACCACCTTTCCGATTTATACGAAGTTTTTTTTTATGACGTAAACGCAAAATACTTATCCTCATTCCGCGCAAATAAATAAATCGTTGACCTTCTATCGTGCGTGTTTCAATTAACTTTGTCCATGTTTTTCATACCTTTATCAAAAGGAAGAAGACAAACAAACTGCATGCCAGAATCTGCTAAGCAGCTTTGACTAACAACTTTGTGCAGAATTAAAATTCGTAACTTATTGCTTAACTTCATCTGTATTCAATTACCGCGCTTTTCAAGAAGAAAGAAAAAAAAAACCTAAGGTCCCAGGAAATGCAAATATATTGATGTGGTTGGTAAAGGTATACACGGAGGGACTAGAAAGCATTCAATATTTGGGTTGGTGATGAACATCATTAGTGAAACTATTGATTTTTCAGAGACGGTAATAGAACATTCCAGGTGACTGGTGTGGGAATCAATTCCTGACAACTTGAAGAAAAAATCAAAAGTTTTCACTAATGATGTCACTTGGAGTAGTGATTTTTTTCTGCCCTGGTTTATTGGCAAGGGAAGTTTGTACCGTAAAGATTGGTAGTAGTGTACATCCCATTTCTGGACCTTTAAGGTCAAGAACCTATATCATCATGTAAACTGGTTAGTATTGTGAAGAGACGGGTATTGTGTTACTCAACCTGAATAGTGGAGGTGATAAATCACCTTGTATAACAATGGCTCCGAATATCGGGCCCATTTGTAATATCTTTAGTTAATGGTTGCTGAAGTCTTACATAGCCATTGGTCACTGGTATTATGAAAGAAAAATTGATTGTGACATTTTATTCATTTTTAAGAAAAATGCAAGGTTTTATTTTTTTTATGGAAAGTTGTTAATAATTTATCAATAATTTTTACACCGGGTTCTGTCTTCTCCCTGTGAATGGACTACGGAATTTGTTATGCAGCTTGTTATTTGGTTACGCCCCATAGTCTAGCGTGGATATTGTTATGTAATGACCTCATTTATCCCAATGCCCAGTTCGAGGTTCTGCCTGCAAATGTTGAACCGTTCAAAGGGTGAATAGGAATATGGTGGGTATTTATGGTACAAACAGTATAGGGACGAGGAAAAAAACACAAAAGAGGATCAGAAATTCTCGCAATTCGCCAATACGGTGTGCCGCTAGAGTCGACATCGCTGTCCAACTTCCATTGGATTATGTGATTAGGTTGAAAAGCAGATTCAACCGAAAGAGTATGTGCGAATCGCAAAGAAAGCAAAGGGTTTTTAAATAAGCGGCCGTGGCGTGTGCATTCGCAAGCACCGATCATTTTCGCTACAAACTAAATGATCAGTGTAAGTGTTCCTAGATTTTGTATTAAAGGCGGTTCGTTTGTCACTTTTCCATGATGCATCAGGAAGGAAAACATCGCTTCTCGTAGTCAAACGTGGCGGAGACCACCGTATTTGCAAATTGCGGAGAATTGATACAAACGTTTACGCTGCAGCATCAGGTGATTATAGGGCCGACGAAACAATAAGTTGTGTCACATTTGTTTCTATTAAAGGGCAGTATAAACAGCTCTACAAAGCGCTGTCCCGGATCCCTATGCGATTCTATTTCAATGAGGGGATGTCACTTCGTTTGAGATTGCGGTTTCATCTTTTAAAAGAAATAATAGTTTCGGTCATTTGAAAGCCTCCCGTGTTCCATCTTAAATCTATAAAAACAAAACTACAAACAAAAACGAAAAAAAAACCCCAACAACAAATGAACAAAAACCTACCCTTCCCCCCCCAAAAAAAAAAACAGAGGGCCGAAAACAAGTCTTAGGTCAAGAACGGGAGGGGGATTGTTGCAGTAGTCCCGATAAGAGTTTCATTTCGTCGTCAAAATGTTGCAATTAATGACCAAACGGCTCCAATTCATAAACAATTGATCAAATTTTCGTATGAATGATGGATGAAATTAGCAGAGGATCCTGACAACGAGAGGCGGATCGGACGCCCCCCCCGCAAGTGAATATTAATGAGAGGAAGGGAGGAAGTGGAAGTGGTTATTTAAAAACATATCTTATGGTAGCCAAAATGTTGATACTACAAGTTTTTTAAATCAATAAAAATTATTAGATACAATACAAAGAAACAACTTGCAAATTTAGTGCATAAACGTGACAGCGCCTTGCGGCATGATATAGGAGGCACAGACGTAAAAGTAAAACATAGCCAGTTGGCCCTTTTGGGATTTTATTGCTTTTGTGGTCAAAAATGCCTCCTATCCCGAACATTGGACTGTGTCCAAAAAGGTTTGGAAGTCTCACGGTCGCTTGGATTTATTATACCTCAAACACATGTGGGGTCAAATGTCATCTAGGGCCATCGTGGACGTCCCCGTAATTAAGGGGCGCGGATCCAGGATAGGATTTCTTCAATGAGGGGGCGCAATATTTTGTATAATCGGTTAAAAATTATTGCGGGTGGAAGAGGTGGGGGAGGGTACATTTACACAGCGCCCGACACCCCTATACCGTCAGTCTCTGTGCTCAGAGGGGGCGCGCGCCGGGGGCGGCCCCCTCTAAATCGCCCCTGGTAATTGTGGTTCTCAACTTTATTTGGGTAGGTATGTGCGCCCGAATTTCAAAAAATTGAGGCTCCGAAGCTGTGAGCTGTTTTAGGCCCAAAAATTAATGCTCCAGGAGGACGGAAGTAGGTTTTCCAGAATTCAGACAAATAAGCGGGCCAATTCCCTCAATTTTGAGCTACCTTTTGAGGTGTTCGAAAAGAAAAGTTGGAGAATATGGCTTTGATTTGACATGAAAGAAAAGAAGGTCGCTGGAACTGAAAATGGTCCTATAAAAATCGGGGTCACTGGAACTGAACCCCCACGTGGCTACTAGTGCTAATGCCTTGTGTGCATTTTCATAAACATTATAGCTGTGTGAGAATGACTCATCGTGTGTATTGGTATATGTTCGAGTACCTCGAAGTACTTGTCATCGTCTTCCACACTGACATCTGCGCCTTGTTCGATACACCGCTGAAGAGTTATCGCGTTCCACCCCAAGATGCGTATCAACAAACGTCTGTCCAGTCTCTCATTCCGACAACCGGTGTTTATCATCAACTCTGCCCGTACTGCAATAAGAATGAAAGAAAAAAAAATAATAAACTAGTCAAACAAATATACGTTAGTTGTATAAACAGGTGTGAATGCTCATATAAAGGAACATGAGAATTCCTCGGAGGGGGACGTACAAACCGTCGGTGTCCCATAGATATAAGGAGAATCACACCTGTATATGTAATCGTAGCCAGTTTCGATAAGAGTAGGGCGAAACCCCTGGCTGTCCCAGTCGTCCTGGATCCCGGGCATCATGGAAAGCAGTGTTGGAATTACTGCATAATCTACCAGGCTAAATAAATAAGACAAAATTAAAAAAAATAAATAACAAAATAGGACAACAATGTATTGAGCCACCCTCAGACCGTAGTCTCAATGTATTAATTGCCTGCATGACCTTTAATTCGAGCAATACTAGAAAGCATTCAATAATTAGGAAAAAACGAGTATGTTTTGATTTGTAGACATTGCCAACACCTGGGAGCTCTGGGCTAATAAGATTTGAAAATCTGCATGTGGGCAAGCGATTCAATTTTAAGTCTTTCTTCGTACATCCATTAATAATTGGAATGAGGCATAATATGTAAAAGACAGAGGTTATTTACTAACGCAAATGAGTTGTAAATGTTTCCGCCAGTACAAGATGCACTAGCTCAGCATCGTTACAAGTAGGGCGGCAAGCAGGAGTTGCCAAATGTAGCAGCACTGGGGTCCGTGGGGCTTAGGAAAGTCCAACCGGGAAAATGATTTCACCTACTGGTGAAGCATGTAATGCAACCATTATTAGTTTCAATGTTAAATCAGTCCAATATATAACATATCATGTGCCCAATTTTCAACCTCAGAGCTATTTTTCTGGTCGTAGTTTGTATATTAGGGGCCTCTCTAAAACAGATAAATCAGCGGGGTGCTCACCAAAATAATTTGTTCAATTTTTGACCTCATTATGTATCTAATTCATGCCGTATCGGGGGGGGGGGGCTGCTCCCACCGGAAAATGAAGGAGAAGAGAAAAGAACGAACAAAAGAAAGAAATACTCTTAGCTACTAAGAAGAAAATTAGAATGGAATGCTTAGGTAAAAGAGTGCTTTTTCGTCACAGATTTCTACTATTCAAAAAAAAAGGAATACCCGGAATGAATACGTTAGGTAATTCACTCAATAGGTTTTTTAGACTTCATAAAAAAGTTGAGCTACTAGTAAAAACTACATATGCGAAGACCTGAGTGGATCAGGCTAAAAGAAGTATGACTCGAGTAAAACGGAAGGAGTGTTGTCCTTGAAACTTGACGCCAAATACAGCCCACCCCCCCGCCACAAACGTGATTGAGATTAAAATCATATAGTAAAACAATTATGAATAATTTCCAAACAATTCATTATTTCAATAAAAATCAAAAATTAAACAATAAATAAATATAACATTCAAGTTATCCCTGTATACACTTCTAGTGCACAGTGTATTGGTTTGATTATCCATTTGTTCAGTGCATATATCCTACGAATCAGTCTCCAGAAAGGTTATCTGAAGCAGAGAGCACAAATTATTTAAACCTGCACGCCAAACAAAAGATTCTAGATAAACTGACACGCGAAACAAAAGAGAACCTTGATAATTTTTGCACTCCGTCTTCTGGTGACTTCAGACAAACCTCTAAAAACACGAGAATGATTCGTAATATACAAAGCTCTGAACAAAAGGGATAATCATATACAAAAGATTTACAAACCAGTCCATCAAGCATCGTTAAGGGTGGTTGACAAAAGTTATCCTAATGTGTGTGAAATGGCGTGCTTGAGTGACTTTCAATTCCCCAGTTTCTCGGACTATATTATAATATCTTTTTTCAATGCAAAATGAAACAACTATGGAGTTGATCAAGTGAGTTTCTGATCAAATTTGAAAACAGAACTTTTTTCAAAGTGGAAATTGAAATCCTGTACTATCACTTGAAAAACATATTTTTTTAAAAAGAAATTAGAAATTTAACCAAAAATCTAGTATATCAACCTGAAAATAGGGTTATTCTATATAAAAACGTAGATTTTCAAAAACTTGTTTATTAGTCGATCATTTTTTTTCGAAAAAGTTTATTCATTCCTCTGATTAAATTGATTGACTGTTGGAACCATGTTCTCAAAAATTATTTCAATATAAACTAGTTTTCAAGTAAAAACTCCGATCAGTTATTTAATTGAAAAACTGATTTATCACTTAGCAAATTAAAAAGTTTTTCAACTCGGATCTGAAAAATGGGTTTAGGCTTCCCACTTGAAATCGATATTTTGTGAGTTATAATACAAAGTTAGAACTGACATTTTGGGGATTTAGAAAATATAAAATTAAAAACAAAACAAAAATCTAAACTAAACCAAAGAAATGTTATCGGAAACGTTTTTAAAACTGATTAATAGATACACATTTTATGCCTTAGCAAATATAACAATTTTAAAAATCTCGCAATTCTGTCGTCGGTGTCTGTGATGTCACAATTTGGAATTCTGCCACCTGATTTGTCACATGACGGCTCTTCCAAGTTACTCCCTGGAAGGAAAGATTACTTGGAGTGAATGATTTGAATTCAACAAATCACTCTTTGCAGCAAACTTATGAATGAATGATTCTTCTTTTTAATTAATATCATCGACAATGATATTCCTGCCAGCGGTATTCAAGAAAATATCTTGAGATCAGATCATAAATTGATTAAATACAAGAAAAATTCCAGCACTCCATTTAGACTCTCCATAGTAAGTTTCACGCCAGTTTGCTGAGTGTGTGTATGTAATTCAAACAACTATGCGACCGACAGAATACCTCAAAATGTCATTTAACCTTGTAATTCTCAGTCAAACTGCTCATGATAAACTCAGTTATAAAGTAAAGAGACATGAGAGATTTCCAGAAAGAAGCGCGCCCCCAATTTTTTTCGGAAACCGGGTTTTTTGCAATATTTGGAATGCTTTCCAATATATTAGATCACACCTGCAACTGAATAAGCCGAGTACGCCGTCTTTATGTTAATAATATTTATGATTCTTAGTACTTTGTCGTGCACGACAGAAAGTCACAGGCCCGGTGTTCTAGGGGACCAATTAGGCTAGTCAAGGCAAGTTCCAAAACAAGGTTTGCTGTTTTGTCTTTTGCCTATTGTTGTCAATAAACCTTCGGGAACGGTCTTGGTAGGGTGTCTACAGACCGATCCTGTGCAATTGAGAGAAATTCGTATCCCTAAAAAAATCCTCCTGTCACTCTTAAAGAACAGTAGGTTTTATGTATGAAAAACTTTGGTCAATATTTATAGCGTTAATCGATAAACTAATAAGGTTTCATCAAAAACAAGTTGCACCTCTCTAAAAAACTAAATTTTCAGTTGAGAAACCAAAGCTTCAGTTTGTAATACTACTGATATTCCGAAAGAGTAAATTTCTTATTTTTAGTAGCCAAGTTTCTTGTATAAAAATGATATAAGGGCTTTTCCTGCATTTCTGCAATCCCCCTCTTAAATTCAAAATCCATGACAAAGCCACAGGGAAGGCGAATTCCATTGAGAATACAGACAATAAATATAATTAAGACGCAGCAAAAACCCCCAAAAAAATTATTTCCCCCCCATGTTTATACCTTTCTCACTGGTATATTCACATGACTTATAGGAATCTAGAGATGGTAATACCTGAGATGACCACCGAATTTCCAGTTGCCTTACACAGGGCTACATGAAACATTTCCGCCAGTCCTTCCCTGTTGTGTTTTTATCAGATCTTTACTTGACTAGGACCTTTGGGAACCTCAGTTACACGATCAGCATCAGATGTCTCCACTACAGATTTGCCTAGACGGTTCGTACCCACTTTATTCTTCTTAGGGCCTTTAGGTAAGGTATCAATTCAAAATTCCCGGAACCACCAAAAGTCTGGTTGAGCAAGCCAGCAGATAGCCTTTTCCCTTTCATCTGAACCTTTGACCTTATCAAAACACTTCTAAACACCACACAAGCATTTGCCAACTTGGGATTCCTACCCGATTTTAGAGGGATCATCACTGGCATCATCAGTAACAGAACGGTGGTGGTACTGTATTTACATTCATTATGATTCTCGCATTTTAATCCCAGGCATGATTGGAGATCCCAAAAATGGAGCTGTGTGGATTGAGATTTCTCCTATCTAGGTGTAAAACTATTATGTTGTTCCTGATACCAGCCTGAAAAACATTATGTTTCATCAACACCTCGGCAGTGTTTTAAAAATTTGCTTGCTGATTCTGAAGTGTATTGTTTGGGCGATATGAATATGTGTTGCTCTGCGCAAAGATCATAGTGATCCAAATTGAACAACATGCTTCATTTGTTTGGTTATAAGCAACTTATAATACCAAAACTAGAATCACTACTAACCAAGTCGCTCTGATCACATTGTTGTTGTAATTATGGCAATATGGTTAGTCAATACGGTGTGATCACCCTTGGACTTAGCGATCACTTTTTCACCTACTGACACAAGAAATTCAATTAAAACCAAACTTTAATAAACACAAAGTATTAAAGTAAGATATTTAAAGGAATTACCGCAAGGAATCTTTCATTGATAAAAATTATCTAAAATTGATGTTTGCGTGTTATTCGGTAGTGACGTTAACAAGCGTGGTCAATGTTTTGAAACCTGGTTTATGATATACATTTAGAATACATGCTCCTCTCAGAGAGGGTTTACGGATTTCACTCAACGCTTCTGAAACTTGGAGGACGAGTGAAGATTCTGCCAACATTAGAGAAGACGATCTTTGCTCACTAAGTTGAATAAGACCAAAAAATATATGGTATTATAAAGAATATGCCAAGTTACGTCCGTAACAGATCCAAGAGAGATTAGATCTGTAAAGCAACAGTATATGATCACAAGATGAAGGAAAATAAAAAATGCTGCTAAAAAGCTCTGGCAAAATCTGAAGAGCTTGGTACAAAACAAAAACTAAAGATTCTGGCAATGTGTTTGATATTGAATGGTAGAAATAGAAAATAGTTTGAGAACAACGTAGTTCCTGCTTCATTTTATGTTTGTCTCCACTGGTGTTGCTGCTAAACGTGTTGATGAGTTGCCCTCACCTACGTGGTCTTCTCTGATGTTGATTTGAAAGGTTCAGCGCTAGACAATCATATTGAGCCTGGTTCGTTGGAGCTTCAAGGGGTCAGTGAGACCTTTGTTTTGGAAGAATTATGCAATATTTAACATCAATAAGAGCACTGGTTTGGACGGCTTACCAGCTCGGTTTCTTAAAGATGCTGCAGTGATCACTAAGACACCCATGACGTCAATTATTAATTTGTCTATAAGAAGGAAGTATTCCCGAGTGAGGGATATGAAGATTGTAAGGTTAAACCTTCCCCATTGTTACCAAAAAGAAGAGAGGTTGGAACTTGGAATATAGGCTGTGATCATATTGTCTGTGGCCTCCAACATTTTGGAGAAGCTGTGTTGGTTCAATAAATAAATATCTTCGGAAAACAATATCTTATATAAGTTTCAGTCAGGGTTTAGAGGTAAATATTCCACTGACACATCTCTTATTTACCTGCAACACGGACTATATCACAAAACCAACTCAGTGCTGGGTTGTCCACAGGTATGGTGCTTCTTGACATCCAGAAAAGACATTTGGACAGTGGCAAATCACTCTATTTTATTAAACAAATAAGAGCTCTGGGTTATAAAATCCACCCATTGGTTTGAGTCCTACGTAAATGCAGATCTCAGATCTTAGTATTAACCGGTTCTGACTCTGAACTCTTGAAGTTACATGCAGGTGTTCGCAGGGGAGCATCGTAGGGCCCAATCTTATTCCTCTGCTAGGTAATGATATGCGAACTGCGTTGATGTACACTGCCTTCACGTATGCAGTGACAGCGCATTAATTTGGCTCTGATAAGACCCATTAAAAATGGTCAGGAGACTCAGTCAAAAACTCGCACTGCAATAAATGGTCATTGACAATAAACGTTATCTTCAAATGGGTTTTAAAACCAGAACTCATTCTTTTGCGTACAAAGCGAAAACTGGGCAATTGGCAGGATTACACTATTGAGGTGAAGGGCAGATAATTCATGCTACTCATTCTGTCAAATTACTTGGGTCTTACCATTGACCAATTATACTGAATGGGATGATATGGCTCGTGCCAATCATCAAAAAAGTCAATTCTAGACTGAAATTCTTTATAGCACAGGCTAAAATTCTCGATACAGTACCAAGAAAATCTTAAGTACCGCTCTCATTCTTTCCTTGTTTGATTATTCACTTTCTGCTGGTATGGTGGCATTCAGAAAACAGATGAGTCAGAAACTTGCAAATTGCTCAAAACAAAGTTATAGGTGTATCTCAACAAGCATGCTCGATATATATTCAGAGAACAAATGATTTTAAGAAACTACATTTCTTGACATCATAATAGAGCAAGCAGTCAGATTAAACCATGTTCACGATATTTTTTAATGAGGGTGGCCAGATTATCTCAAGAATAACTTCACCCGTATCATAACGGGTCATCACACAATTAGTACCAGAACTTGTTTGCATAATTTCCGTCCACCTAAATGTACCACTCTAACTTCAGGGTCATTTTATTGCAATGCTATTCATGATTGGTCTGAATTACCATGTGCCATACAAACACCCATTCCCAACAAGTCCAATTTTAAGAAAAGTCTGTAAAACAAGCCATCTTTTAATCAACTTATTGTTAATTTTTTAAATATTTTTTATTGATTTCATAAGTCATGTGTTGTTTTCGTACAGCTTTAACTAATATATAATTGTTTTCGAATGTTTTATGTATTGTTTTTGAATTATGTATTGTAGCAAAGGACCCCTTTGGAAATAAGCCTTAGGCTTAAAGGGTGTAATCCTGTGTACTCGCCAGGTTTATTCTGTATAGGACTTGTCATATATTGTTAATTTTGCCTCGTGTTGTGGGAGATACCGAATACAATCAAATCAAATCAAATAAAAATCAGTTTGAGACTCCATTATATACGGTCGTAACTTTCGACTTATCACATTACTAACATGGCACTAGCTCTGCTCTGAATTTTCTGCAATCCAATGGTTTTCAATAAGGTTTGCCAAACACAAGGAGAATTATGCTATGGAGTGACTGCAAAATCATGACTGGCACCCCACCACATTAACATCACCAAGAAGGAGCTACATACGACTATTCGCGAAATAACTTCACAGCTAGAACAAGAATACCCTGATTAGCACGCAAAAGTGACTCTCATTTCAACCACGCATAGATTCGCAACCACCGTAAGCAGCAGAGTGACTTCCGCATTGGCACAATTCAACCTATCCTATATTAGTTAAAATGAATCAAATTTTTTTCCCCCTGGAGGACCACCACCGAACACATGTGATAGTACCCTTATTAAACTGCATAGTATGACCCATGCGGTGACACTGGAAAACAACTACCACAGGCGAAAAAAAGGACGAAATTTATTAAGAAGATCATATCATAACCTAACTTCATATGGTAGAACCTTACGATTAAAGGTGAGAATAAGGAAGAGATCTTGCAAGACACCGTCCCTTCTAAACTTTCAAAACGCTTAGCCTCCAAAACCCCAACTTGACAACAAGGCATCCACAATTTGCATTGGTAATAATTACGGAAACGCCAGAAATAACGCCCTTACTTTGAGTCTCACTCTTTGGAAATTCAGTCCAATTTCCAATCACCCAAAGTACTAAGAGCCTTGCTTTTTGCTGGCATGAGATGCATTGAAACAAGTTACAGCTATGCTTGATTCTAGCTTTCACAACCTTTTTAACATATCTTTCACAATAGTATTAGGGCATTGGCTATTTTCAAAGAACTGATTTTGGCCAAATTCACATCCGGGGGATGGGATTGAGTACACACAGGTCCGCCCAATACTATAAGAAGAATGACTTTTACCCGGCTTTCTTTGTTTTCTGAGAGGCGTCAGATTCTTCACCATCAAACCCTTCAAAATCAGAAGCAGGAGTCTGAACTTCCGTGACGTGCACGTTTATTTCTACTTCCCCACACCAACCAAAATTAGCACTGGAGGTGGCATGGAAGAATGCATAGAGTCAGTTTCTTGATTGGACTCATCATAGCTCGAACGATGAACGAGGAACAGAAATCATTACAAAAACGTCGAACCATACATTCTCACTTTCAGTATCAAAAATAAATCGAGACGGTCTCATTCTGACCGCCTTTGACGAGACACGGATAATAAAGTAAGTCAAGTATATAGAACGTAGCCTGTGACAGAACAAATTCGGAAGATTGGTCTTTATACTATAATAATATAAAACAGGAAATTATGACACTGATTAAACCTATCTCACCTTTACTCAATACAACATGCCCCTGAAATAAAACCTAAGGTTAAATGAAAAGAAGAAGCCCAAGCACCACACCGCAAGCAAACATCTTCAGCTGATCAGCGGAATGAGATTCTTTTGTAGCATCAAATGAAAACACCCCAGGCTTTTAAAATGGGATGTATACGGATGAAGCTACCCCTCAAAAAAAACAACAACCCCTAAACTGTCAATTGATCGCTCGGTGATGATAGAAGGCCAATTGAGTGGACCGGGTTTTTAATTCGTGAAGTTATTTATTTTCTAGGGTGTAATTTTCTTAATTTTCACACATATCATATTAATTATATTTGAACTGGAACACGGTAAGTGTATGACGGATATTTGACTGAGGCTGTGGCATTATGTTAGATAATTGCGTGTAAGCATGAGTTTGTCCACTTTTGGTCGAGAGGCCTCTCGACCAAAAGTGGACAAACTCGTACTCACACGCAATTCTCTAAAATAATGCACTCAGCTACGTCATTATCCTTTATATGCTGATAGCGATCACTTGTTTTGTTTATCTCCATTCCCGCCCACTGTACAAACCCAAAGGGAAAGTTTACCCCAGCAATGCCACCTACCAAAAGTATAGACATATAAAAAATATATATCTTTGTGTTCCAATATAGGTCGATTTTTAATTCCACATTGTGGAAACGAGGCCGTGTTATTTGTATTCCTTTTATTCCGAATTTAAAAATAATTGTTGACCTTATTTTTAGGTTTCTTTGTGAAATTCGAATCGTATTAGGACCCTGCATGTGTGGTATAAACTCGTGCAAAAGTCTCGGGAACGTTTGAAATAAACTCAAATTAGACCAACCTAGACGGTGTCAATTTAGGTGTAGGGTCCCATCAAAATATGTTTTTTCGGGATGCTTTTAGGTATTAGACCAGTTAACATCCTACGTCACTTCTTTTTTTTTTTTTTTTTAAAACTGAGATTTTATTATCAGAACATTAAAACTTTAGATACAATTGCCCAGTGTGTAAAAGTCAGGCCGACTATTTCAAGATACCAGGCCCTAAACATGTTGTAGCAAAACATTGCTGTTAAAGGAAATATGTCATGATTCTGAATATTGGAAAATTTGGTTAGGGATGCGAAGCTTAAGTAAGTAGATTACATTAAAATCAAAATAAGTTTTGAAAATTGTCCACATTTGTTGAGTATTTTGCAACTTTTAATTTTACGCCCAATAGCTTCCTCGAAAACGAATCCGACAATCCACATCGCAGGCAAATGGTGACGTAAAGTGATGACCATCCTAATTTACGTCGTTGTGACCATCAATCGCAGTGTTGCACTCAATAATAATTAAAAACACAACGAAATGAAACAAAATATGTCATTCTGTAAATTTTTTTATTTTTCTATTTATTATACTTTAATTAATCCATCAATATTAAGATGTCAGCAATAACAATTCGAGTCAACACGCTGTTTTGGTCATCACTTGACGTCACGAGGAGAGCAAAAGTGGGCGCTTTTGATCAATAAAGACGTGGCGAAAAATCCGCCCGTTTTCTTCGTATGTCAAAAAAAGCAAAAATTAAAATGCCTCTAATTTTGTAATTTTACATCAAATTGTATTTTTTTTCGGGAATTCGTGATGTATGTTCCATATATTTATGAAGGTAAGTCAAACTGAGCTTGGACAAAAGATTTGACATATGTCCTTAAACTGGTCTATAGGAAACCACTAGCTGGACCGTTAAAGAGAACGATGACATTTCAGAAAGAAGCCCCCAATTTTTTTTCGAACCAGGGTGTTTCTTGTATTTTCGGAATGCTTACCAATGTATTATTTCACACGTGAAGTGAATAGGCCATATACGCAGTCGTGATGGAATAAGATCTAAGATGATGATTTGGAATTTTCTGTCTGCACAGACGAAAATCAAAAACGTGCTTTCTAGGGACGATTACGATCGCGGGCAAGGTCAAAAAACATGTTTGGGTTTTCTTTTTCTTGTTTGCCCAAGAAACCATCGAAACGTGCTCAGACTCGGTAGGTTTTCTGCAAGATCATTGCAAATTGAGGACAATTTGTATCAAGTAAATTGAGGGAAAATGCCACCAAACTAGTGCCGTGTATGTGGTCCATATATAGATATACGTTCATGGTCCACATTACAAGAGTTTTAATGGGACTACTCACATTTAGTTTATAAACATGCAGTCTTTTCCTGTGTGTTCAGCTCCAAGGATGACCCAAGCAGGGCAATGTTATTTTGACGACGGGTTTAGAATCAGTAGTGTACGTATATACATCAGGTTAGGTCACTGCGTTCGTTGTATATTGTTGAAAATTGTCATATATTGGTAATCACACTTGCAGTCCGCTATTGCGAAACCAACCGATAACCTAGCACGTTTTCCAAAACAGAGGAAGGGATTGTTTGCAATTGAAAAGCTCACCACAATCAAGTGGACCCTTGCGTAAATTAATTTTGAACCGCTACAAAATAGGTAAACACTATTTTTAATTCCGTTAGCGTTCGGGGCAAGCAAATGATGAATTACCAAGTGACGCCACCCATAATTTTTTGGGTGCCCTTGCGTCGCCACGGTTGTTAAGGTTTTATTCACTGTTCAGTTAGATATCCTTATTTTACAGCTGTTTCCGGGGGGAGGAATGAACCTAACAGCACAGAACGAACATTAACAAGAGTGCTACTCTTATTCAAAGACTTACGGTAGGGGGCGCTCTTAAGCCTATCGAACGGTAACCACCAGACTTAACTAAAGGCTAGGCCTGCCATGGTCAAGAAATTTAAATCTAAAATTACCGTTTTGGAAATTACACTGTTTGAAGCGAGGTTAATCCATACCCCGGACGGATTTGACGTCAATATTTTTTTTCTTAAAAATGTCATGATATTACTAAGATCTTTTGAACGAAGGTTTAGGATTTGATTTTGTAATATCAATGAGACAGAGCTAGCCATAGTTAAAATGCACATTAAGCAATATGACATTTTGAAGAGCGCCCCAAATTTTCCAAATTTGAGTATTTTTGCCACAGTTACGTGGTAATTGTCTAGGAAAATATACCTGCGAAGGAGAATGCACTAAAAAATGCGTATTTATTCACAAAATAAGCGATTTTGTAATTAGAATTGGGATCTAGATTGGGACTAACGGCAGAGCTGGAAATGCTACGTCTAAGTCCGTCCATGATGAAAATAGTGCCACTGAGAAAATAACCTCTAAACTTGACTTGCCAGAACTATAAAAAAACTAATGGATGAGCGTGACACATCATGGCGCATTTCCCGGCATTTCACATGGAAGGCCGTTTCCAGACCCAAAAGGGGGGGGGGGGGGGCCGTTGAATTATTATCGGGATCCCGATAATAATATGCTAGTACAAAATTCCTTCGTTGTGACACATAGACATTTTCGAACTTAACCATCCCAGGTATAAGTTACTAGCCAGTTACCCAATGGCAATCGTGGAAAAATCTCCAAATTTTTGAAAAATAGGAGGCGCCTTCAAAAAATGTGAAATTATTGCTTTAAAATTAATTAACATATATATAACATAATTTATTTATTTCCACATAGATACATAAGCTCTAATCCAATATCACATAATACAAACATGCTTAAATGAATAGGCCTATAAGTTACATGTAGGTGATGCTAATGTGAAGGAAATAGAAAATAAGCCATGACGACATGTATACACCCGACGCAGTGTGCAAATTCCCTGTTTAGCATACAATTGCTAACCATTATGAGTAATTACACAATTTTGCTTGTATAGCCATTTTTACAAAAATGCTAAATAATACAAGTATCCCTTTATGATAAAATGTCAAAAACTGACTTACAAAATTTTCGAATGACATGTGTCACCGAATGCCCCTGGGTTTGACAGCGCCAGCTAACACCATTTATCCATTCATAGTGATTGCCCTGGGGGATAGCCTTGTGGTGTGTCTAAATTCTGTTTCAGATTTCCAGAGAACAGCACTCGCGTGGGATGAGCAAATGTTTTAAATGTCCGCGACCAAATGTAGATCACGCTGAGCAGTAATTTGAGTACTTGAGGTCTCTATAAAGACGGACGTAAAGGGAAGCGTAACGTTGGTTGCAGAAGCGGTGGCGTAAAGTTCCTAGCCCCTTTTTGGTTGCACACCGCCAAATAAATTGCAATGTACAAAATGGCCCTAATTAATAAATAAAACAAACTCGCTGGGCTCCTGGTCTAATAGGGTTTCGACCTTTCAATTGTGTTCCTGGTTCCCTCATTACATAGGAAGTAGACGTTTGGACCTTGTTTCGTTTCCGTTGTTTTCTCAAGAGTGTCCATTCACTTTGTCTCAAATATTTCTGAAAGAGGTGTGATTAACGGATTATAACATGAAACTTCACACACTTTGCATGGATTGCAAAACATTTTTAGTGCTGTTTGTTTGGTGTTGTATTGAAGTAAACGGTGAGTTTTATCGTTCTTTTAAGGAGGGGTCTATGTTTTCAAATTGAAAAATTTAAGTCTACTAGCTTGATTGAGATTATAGTATGATAGAAAATTGTGAACTTGCAGCTTTCATTGCTTTTTGTTGAGATAAATAGGACATTCCATTCAAATTTTATGCTCGGTTTAAGCAAGCAAGTCTCACATGTTCGATGCATTTCTGTATACATATTTATGTAGAAAGTACCCACCCTATTACAAGCTTTTTCAAAATTAATTTATTAAAATATTAAATAAAACTTATTTAGCTCGACAGCATTTCTTATGTATTTTTTGTTATCACTCACTCAGTGATATTTAAGACAATTATTAAAAAAATAATTTAACCCATTAGATCATCTCATATTTGCACCAAAATGCACTCAAAAAATGTAATAATTTATATTTTTAAAACACGCAGCGATGAAGTCAGCCCCATAATCTTTTGCGCCAAACCATTATCGACTGACAATGCTTGCTGACTCACCATTTCTTTGTTTGTCGCCGTGAGGGTAACTTCAGGTCAAGTGTACACAACACCTAGCCTACGTACGCTACAGAGTACACGGTCACGAACATGACGAACAGTACACGAACTCACCATAAGATACCACACCTGAATTTAAAATTGTCAAGCCCTTATTTATTCAAGTCCAAAGGAGAACAAACCTGAAAGTCCGATATGCCTTGTCATGCCCCTTGACATGCTTGACATCATTGCCTAGACTCCCTAGCCTAGGTCCCTTATGTTGTTGCTCGCCCGGAAGGGCGCGAGTTATATAGAGATTACTTTCAGAGAGACACCAGCGATTTTCCAATGTTGCGAACGAGGCTGAGATATTAACATATTTGAGATGTTTTCAGATACATTTGTGGCATACTGCTCGAAATATAAACAATAACAATCGCTGATTTGACCAATAATTATGAAAAGGATTTCAATGTTACTCTTTTCTGATAACGATAACATATTAATGACTTAATACATGTTGATTTGAAAGAGGCTTGGTGTCCAGGTTGGTGGCGCTATACCTCAACATTGTCTATAAGCTCAGAAGATGGCGGCCAAGACTCTTTCAATATAGCAACTCATCGAAACGAACATGAACTCTGCAGCTCCTCGACAGTAGCGGTCAAACGCAGAGGTTAGTGAGTGCGTTAGACGTTAGTTAGATGCTGGAGGGTTGGTTTCTTAGATACTTGGTTGTTTCTTCTTTAAATGCTTCAGTTGTAGGGATATTGACGAGGGTTTCAGGTAGGCAGTTCCATTCGGGTGTATTGTACATCAAGCCAGTGCGCGAGTTCACATTGGTGTGTTAACAACAAGTGGGTCTATGTCCTGTAGTTTATATTATTGAGTTTTTACCAAATGTCGTAAGAAACAGTTCTACGAAGAGGTAAAAATGCCGGATAGATTCACTGAAACTTGTAATTAACAGAAAACTGTAGAGGTGGGAATCATGTGGCGAAAGTAATTACGAAAATAAACAAAATGTCAACACAGCCTGAGTGAGCTGAAACCAAGCTAATGACCTAGTAGTCTTCTTCTTCTTGCGTATGAGGCAGCAGCTAAATATGTTGTAGACGGTGGAGCCAGCTCACTGTTGATTGGTTGGGGTTTGAGAAGTCCACCACCGGTGGGCGAAAGGTAGGGCACTCATTGAGAATATAATCCGCAGTCTGTGATGGAGAACCACATTGGCAGGCTGAAGATGGTCGCAGCCCCCGTCGGTGCATATTGCTGTTGCAGTGACCGACTCCTGTGCGAATCCGGTTTAAGGTGACCAATTCCTTGCGTGGAAGATCGCTACCGGGTGGTAGTTCTGTCATAGGTGTAATAGTGAGTTGGTCTGATCGTGGAGTATCTAGCCAGGCTGTGTTCCATGTCTGTAAGATGTTGAATGGGGAGCTGGAGAGTTTAGCAGCGTGTCGACAGAAAGGTCGACGAGAGCGCAGTGTCTGTTCCCTGCCGACTGGTGTGAATTCTTTGACAGTCGTTTTTGCAGTCAGGTGCTTGTTGTCCAACAGAGCCTTAGTCACCAGTTTGTGTGTGTGGTGTTCTCTCCGAAGCACTGCAGGTGCAATGCCTGAAAGCACTGGTAGAAACTCAGATGGAGTGGTTCTCATGGTCTCGTTGAGTACTGTGTCCAGCTTCTTTGTGTGAGAGCTGTTGCACCATGCTGGGGCGGCATATTCAGCATTAGCTGTAGAACCAGAGAGAGCCAGGGCGGTGGGTGCGTAGAGTCGTTGGGCTGGCACCCCATGAGGATCCAGCAAGCCGGCACAGGAGGTTATTCCTCGAAGATACATTGGCGCATACGGACTCGAGGTGCTGCCGATAAGTAAGCTGCCGATCAAGCCTCACTCCCAGATAGGTTGGTGAAGGATTGTATGGCAGAGGCGCTCCATTGAGGTTGAATTGAAAGCTGCGAGGAGGTCTTTGGTGTTGAGATGGAAGGCAGTTATAGCGGTCGTTTTGGCTTCACTCAGCTTCAGTCTCCAGGTCTTGAGATATGCTGCAAGTAGGGCCATATCTGTAGTAAGTGTACTTTCTGCTTCTGTCCAGCTTGTGTCCTAGTGAAGAAGGACAATATCATCGGCGTAGCCATATTGTCTAGATGTTATTTGAGGTAAATCGCTGATATACAAATTAAAGAGCATAGAAGCCAGTACACATCCTTGTGGTACTCCGCTCCTCAGACGGCGCAGACGACTGCTCTGCCCATCACTGGTCTTGAAAACAAAGCTACGGCTAGCAAGCATGTTACATATGAATTGTACAAGGTGTCGATCTGGGATGGTCCTGAGAAGCTTGAGTGTCAAGCCCTGGTGCCACACGGTGTCGTATGCTGCAGTAGGGTCCACCAAGATGATGCCTCCCTCACGACGCTTTTCATAGCTTTCCTCAATATCATTTGTGAGTTTGCAATCTGGTGGACAGTGCTCCGGCCTTGGCGAAATCCTGCTTGTTCGTCAGGCAGATGGGGTTCGACGACGGGCTCCCGCCGGGCCAGAATCATCCTCTCAAGGAGTTGAAGGAAACACACAGTAGTGATATTGGGCGGTAGTTCTTAGGGTTGTCGACAGGCTTGTTTGGTTTTGGGAGTGCGATGATAGTAGCCCTCCTCCAGATCTTGGGTAAGGACTGGTTGGTAAGGCAACATGGGTAGAACTCCTGGAGCCATTCAAGATACCATGGGACGCAGTTCATCAGGAACTCCGCTGGTATGTTATCAGGCCTCTGGGCCTTTCCACTGTTTAGTTGGCGGATAGCAGAGGTGAGCTCTTCTAGTGAGAAGGATGTTGAAAGTGACCCGTCCACGCCGGGGGCTCGAGGAATTTTGGTGATCTCTTTTTTAAAAGAGCCGCGCCACAGTGTAACTTGATAGTGTATCTTCAATAAATAATTGCAGCAGGCTCGTACATCTAACACAAGTATGACGATTTTATCATACATAATATTCTGAATATAAAATACTGGAATTGTGTAAAAATATTTTCTGTTAACTAGCTGTATTTTTAAAATGCAAATTGAGAATGGCCAGCACATATAATTATATTGTTCTTTGTTTAAAAGCAATAAAACACATGATTATAGCATAGGTCAATAAACTAACTGACCTTTTGCACAGCGGGTATAACAAAATCAATATCTTGCCACGCTATCTGAGCAGGACACAATGGGTGAGCAAATATACACCACACACTGTAATGTACAATACTACACACGCTGCTTGATAAAATGAGACACTACCAATAAACAGGAAGTCAATTTTTTAGCAACAGTCGGCAAAATTGGGAAAAGGTCGGCATATGAGAGTAGTACTATTGTATAGCTGACATATTCAACTTTAAGAAAAGAATGAAAAAAAAATTACAAAATAATTCACAACTTTAATAATAATGAAGTTAAATATCATTAATACAATACATGCAGCAGGGGTGTGTCACTTTTCAGAGGTGTTGATTGGCTGAAATTCTATACACACAGAATGCTTATTTATTGACAAGTTACAATGTAAGAGCGATTGTGATCCTTATCAATGTCCTTGAAAAGACCGTTTGCGAGGAGTTACTCAGCAATTGAGTTGGCAGACACTAGAACCTTTCGATGGTGTTTTGGAAACTTTCCGTTGAGGCTTTTATAGTCCCGTCCAAGGCCTGGAATGAGTGAAGTCGACTCCTTGGACCATCTCCTCCCAGCGCTCACAACGTTTTCTGTCCAGCAGTTTGTCAGATCTGAAACTGATGACGCTTCTTCCCCGATTCAGAATTCAAGATCATTGTAAAGAGTATCATATTCCTCATATCCCAGAATGGGATATAACTGTGGCGACGATCAGCCACCTAGTAGTCTCATGTTACGCGCCGATGTTTTAATGAATGCCGCTCTCTCAATCACACGCTCTAAATGCCGTACAGTTGATGCTAGGATATGTTCCCTGGCTTGTTTCAAGACATTCTCAATATAGGAAAAATATTGAAAAACTGTTAAAAAAAGAAAGTGGGCATATCATCGAGACCCATTTTCAAATCGTTCATAAACTATCCGTTAGAAATTTACCCCACTAGACTTAACGCAGCTCTCGATAATCTACAAGGACGTTTGTTGTGCGGAACTATTATCGTGTTATTGCTATGAGACGTTTCCGGTGGCACAGAAAAACGACTTTGTACTGCGAAAAAGACACGTGGGAAGGTCTTTCTTAGCCTGCTGTGTTTTTAAAATTAAATGAACAAATATTTCCAAGATCTGGGCCAAATTAATATTTTTTTTTTGGCAATTTTTATTATTTTTCGAATACGATTTCGCTCAATATCTCAAATGGTGAAATCGGGTTTATTGAAACGGACGAACGTAACGCATAACGAAAGATCGTATCAACGTAAAATTTGCATGAATATCAAGCATCCCAAGGGGTATGAAACCATGACAGCCGGATTTTGGAACTTTTTGGGCTCTAATTTTTGAATTATGGCATTAGGTTTCCTGATTGGTTTGCCATTGCAACCATATCAAAATCAGCTTAACATGGGTTTCTGCGCACTATACCCATGTACCTTCTACTAACTTCTACCCAAGTGTGGTGTAAATGCAAGTTACAAAAAAATAAGCATTTACATTTGTTCCCCGTGTTTAGCCAATCAGTTACCAGGGCAACAAGATCGAAATAATTCCGATTTTTCAAACTTTTCACATGGGCTACATAATGACTATTAACAAAAAACATGACATTGGTAAGCCAGAAAATTGCAGTCTACGTCGGGGTAAAAACCTAGACCCCCCCCCCCCCCAACGTATCGCCAATGACGCGTAGAGAGTGCTTGTATGTGGTCCATTTCCCATTCTTGTATTGCGTAAAGAATAACTTTCTGAACAGGTTTATTTGTTTTTCATAACTCCAAATGTTATAATTACATGATCATTTGTGAAGGTGAGAAAAACTCAGCCTACGCATTCGCATTTCGTTTTTAACCACGGAGCACAACCTCATATTTTTTTTAAGACTGACATGTCAAGATCACAAAGGCTAGCCCATATTACGGGATTCTATGGGTCATAAGCACAGCTCTAGGTGGACAACTAAATAATCTGCTTGCACGGGGGGGGGGTCAAAAGTTTGCCATGTGATACAACCGTAGTCAGTAGTCAACACAAGATAAAAACTACGTTTAGCGTTCTATATGGTTTACATTCTTCCAAATGCGTAATAATTAAAACCCAGGAGCAGCAGACATTTGTTTAACACAAAAAAGGATCTCAAGTCAACAAAGTTATTGATTAAAATATGTTATCGAATCACTGACATAGTACCGGGACAACCATGAAACGTGATTCTATAAGTGCAGGCAGAGGAATGGGGTAAAAGGTGCCGGGTGAGGGGTGAGCGTGGGGGGGTCCAGGAGACCACAAAGGTGATATACTGTGCACCACCGACAGGGGGGGTGTGACAGTTTGATTTGACATTATCACAATACATGTTGAAAGTTATGCACATGTTATTTGTCTAACCACTAAGGATTCAGGAAAGGTATAGTTTGTACTATCTAACACGTAAAGTTTTTAAGAGTTAAGGCTAAAAACAGCACAAATCAATCAAAAGGGTCAATATTATTTAAGGTTGCTCCAATTTAGATAAAAACAAAAATACAATAATATGGTGCAAATTATTGATGAGTTCATGGAGTAAAATAAGGAATAGTTTTTGACTGTCTAAAACACTTAGTTACCGCAGTAGGGGGGCACAAAGGTCAACGTCCATTGGCATTCAATGGGGCTTGAACCCTTGTGTCCCCTACTTTTTTAAGCAAGCATTTGAGACACTCAAACCTATTCCTTATTTTGATCTTATGAGTCTCATTTCACACTCAAACATTTTGTAATTTGAGAATGTGTACAATGTCTCTAGCTCCGGGCTAAATGACAGAGTGATCGGAGGTATTTCATGGTGGGTGGTGGAGTGGGGGTCTGGGGTCAGACAAGGTAAAGTTCAGCCCATAACTATATTTGGGATTCCTATGATTTTTGATATGAATGCTTACCCAATAGCATGCATATATTGCCCAACAATGTTCCCCATCGGTAATCTTGGCATCGGCATCATGTTGTCTAACGTATAGTGGGCACTATTGGTTGTTCCATTGGCAATGTGATATCGCTTCATATCGGCATCCTTTAATGGTCTCATATTGGCGCCCATATTGGCAATCGACCACAGCCAATATAGAGCCAATTACTTGTGATAACTGGCCCATATTGGCTTAGGCTAATTGTTTGCCTAAAAATAGCAGGGGGAGAAACATAAAACCATACAGAAATACGCTAAACTCTCTCAAGGACGATTGTTTTTGATCAGAACACAATATTTCAAAAATATTATACTATATAATACCCATTTCAATAAAAAATAAACTATTTGACTAGCCAAATTATTTTAATTCATTATTAAATAGACAGGTTGAAAAATATTTAATTTTGCCATAAAAAATATTGATATATTCCCAATATTGGTTCAATATCTATTACCAGAATGCGCAATATTGTGGCCAACCATTGTCCCGGGCCTAAAAATATTGTCCAATTTTGGCCTTTAGGCAAAATAATATTGGACCGCTAACTGTAGCCAATACTGGTCCGATATGAGTATATATTGTGGTCTATGATTGGCCCAATAGCTTCCATGTTATCTGGGTATTATCCCGAGGGCTGTACCCCGTTTCAACATTTCACGTACTTTTTGCTAACTACTACGTACAAAATTAAATTGTTAAATAAATAAATAAACACGAAAAAAATATATTTAAAAAAAAAAAAAAATTTTTTTAACCACTTGCGGCATTTGTCACGGTGGCCATGTACAACGCTTATACATAGCCAGTGACGCTTATTGACCAATCGCGTACTCTGATACATACAGTAATGTACCTATGGACCAGTAAGCAAGAACACGATACCCATAAGTTGATAACAACAGAGCACGTTGTGACTCGAAGATGGAAACATCTGATGCAGACTCAATGCTCAATACTTCCAAATCTTAAGTGGAAGGAGACTAGACGAGTCGCTATGATACGTATATGAATACCGTAAATATTCACGTGGTCAAACACCTTACCCGTCTGCTAACCAATTAACAAGGAAAATTTCCACCTAATCAAACACTGGCTGAGAATTACATTCCTTCCTCAGAGACCAACTGATAAGGTCCCGGATGAGGCCCAGTGGATGACTAGGCTTCCCTTATTGCCGACTTAACGCTTTTCTAAAAAAATACGCACGCAACGTGGCCCAAAACTTGCACCAATAAACAGTTGCACAAGATAGGTCCCAAGTCATCAATAACCTTTCTTCAGGGGGCAGAAAATAAAGAGAAGCTTGCCTCTGACGTCGAACAAATTTCATCCACCATGTGGCATCATGTAGCCTTGCATCAACCAGACCCAATCTGTGTACAGAGACATGGCTTGAATTAAAAACATCAGTTGTATTGAATTTTTCTGATTCCTATGTTGTGTTTAGAAGAGATCGTGTGACTACAACCTCCGGTGGTGGCGTTCTTCAAGATAAAAGAGAGAGCTTATTTTCACGCAAATACAATACCGCAGCTGACTGCGAGTGGTGTGGTCGGAATACAAGTGTAAGGAAATCACTCATTCTTGGGACTTTTATCGTACTAAAGATTCTGACCAGGTTATCGTGTCGACGAGTTATATCGGCAGTGGGTAGGCCTTGGTGACAGAATCACAACCTCATCACATCCTGGTTAATTGGATTTCAATCTTGCTAATATAAATTGGGCTGACCATTCAACTTCTCAAAGAGTGGTTCAGCAAGAAGGCTGCTACAGTTAGTTGTGTTTTGCTGAGGACCATGGTTTTTCTCAATTAGTTACTGAAGCACTCGTATCCAGGTGGGATACAGTAATTTTTGGCTTACATCCTCCCCTCGATCTACAAAACATCTGTGAATAATGGTGTGGCGACATAACATAAGCGCTTTGTTTGATGGAATATTACTCCACGAAGGAAAAGAAGGTGAAGCGTAAAGTTTTTTCTACGTGACAAGGCAGATTCAGTTGGTAATCCAAGTGTCTTAAAAATTTCTCCTAGATTTGAAAGGGAAACCTATGGGAAAGACTGGGAGAGTAGTGGACATTATTTCTCAAAAAATCCCTAAGATCATGGATTGAGTTTGGCCCACATCTTCACTTACATATTAACCTTGGTTTGGGAAAACATTAGACGTCCTGTCGGCGTTAGCAAAGAATATAGAACTGGATCGCAAAGGCGTCTCGCAAAATGATTGGGCTAATTACAATAATTACAGAAAACCTCCATCGTAGACTCCGTGCATCAAGACTTCGCTATATTAAAGATACTCTGGGTGAAGCTATTCAAGATAATCCCAAGGTGTTTTGGAATTACATCAAAAGCCTGAGGAAAGAAGATAGTGGTGTTGCTGACTTGGTTCATAATGGCAAACTTATCAGCGATAGTGAAACCAAGCGAAATTCTTAACCAGCAGTTTGCTGGAGTTTTTACCAGAGAGGGGCCTGAGAATATGTCCGGATCTTGGAGAAAGTCAGTACCCAAAGATCTCATCATTGATTATATCCAACGAGGGTGTGGTTAAAACAACTGAAGGATCTGAATACTTTCTACGACACAGGGGGCCAGACTAAATTCCTCCATGTTTTTTGAAGTTAGCAGCTGATGATATCTGCCCATATCTCACCAACATCTTATACATCTATCGATACAGGCCAGGACCGTCCATGTGAGGATGCAAATATTACACCCGTCTTAAAAAGGCAGCGACGGAGCATCAAATGAATAGACCATTGTCCCTGACGGTATGGTCGGCCAAGATTTTGGAGCATATTATCGCAAGTCACATCATCAGACACGCTGAAGCTACTGGCATCCTGAATTACAGCCATCATGGGTTTAGGCCACGTAGATCAACCGATACACAACTTCTCTCACTGTTACTGATATTTTTGCCCCCCCCCCCCCCAAAGCATCTGGATAAGGGAAAACTTGTTGATATGGCCATATTGGACTTCCAAAGCCTTCGACAGAGTGCCACACCGGAGACTCATTCACAAACTCCGTTATTATGGGATGTCTGGCCAGATCCGTACAATTGGATCCAGACTTTTCTTCATTGTAGAACACAGCGGGTTATGGTGGATGGGAAATTTTCTGACGCCTTTGTTTTGTCTGGCATGTCAAAGAACGGTTAGGACCAATTGGCTTTATATTTTACATCAACGACCTGCCTACAAGCATCTCGTCTAGCGTTAGATTATTTGCTGACGATTGTCTTGTGTATGCACCAGCTAGTGTGGATGACATCTCTCTTGCACTACAAGACGATCTGTATAAGCTGGAAGAATGGCAGAGGGATTGGTTAATGTCCTTCAACCCAAGCAAGTGTGTCACGATGACGATTGGCATCAGAAATCCACCAAAACACAGCTACAAATTCTGTGGGCAACCGTTGGAGTCCGTTGAATCTCATCCTTATTTGGGAGTTTGTTTTAACAACACATTGACATGGAACAACCACATCCAGGGTGTTTGTAAAAAAAGCCCAGAGTGTTCTTGGGTTGGTCCGTCGTAATTTGTGGGAGTGTAATGAACAGGTCAAATGTGCTGCCTACACAACTCTTGTCAGACCGCTATTGGAATATGCTTCCATTGTTTGGGACACAACAAACCAGGCAGATAACAACCAGCTAAACAGAGTCCAGCGACAGGCCGCTAGGTTTTGTAAAAAGGAGTACAGCCGGGAGGAGGGTACAGTCACCAGAATCCTGGAAGAGTTAGAATGGCAACCACTTGAGGTCAGACGTGAAACGAAAAAAATCACCATGTTCTACAAGATAACTCATGGGTTGGTGGACATATCACTAGGAAGTCATCTTGTCTACCAAACTGACAAGGGTACAAGAGGCCACAAACAGAAATTTCGCCAAATCAGTTGCAGGACAAAACGTTATGGGGAGACGTTTTTTTCCATCCATAAATTCCCATTTGGAACACCTACCATAGACTGGGATGGGCGGTCAACTGTGTCACACTGGACGCATAACCCCCGCAGCCCCGCGCAAGTGGCTGTAGCATGCTAGAACTAACTCGGGAATCCGTCTGCTCATTCAGGGTCCACGGTAAGGTTGTATTTAGCGTCGGCTGACTATTTTTTTCAGTTTGTTAGACTTATGGACCCATCTTTTTTTTCACATTCATCGATCATGCGGGGACATTGAATATTAATTATTACAAACAATATACAGATTTTGAATACTAAAGGAATTTCTTATGGAAAAATAGGCCAATTTTTGAAAAATAAAGATTGAGAACGTCACGGCATTGATTGGTTTATTATTTTGGGCTTCGGGGACCCATTCAGGTAAAATGACGTAAGTATCCCTACCTTGGAACAACAACCGATTAATCGTCATCGTACGCGGTTTTGAATCAGTAGGGAAAATGTAAATTCTGTACTGTTTAGACATACCTACACGGTGTCCTTTTTGGAAAAAAATATAGGCACGTTGGGCAGAGGGTCATATGTAAAGACCTTGATTTAACCTAGTCGGATTTATATATATCGTCGCCCCCTAAGAGGCAAACTGATATCCTGTACCTGACTCGTGACCCTGGTACCTGACACGTGACACCAAACTATTCATCTCGTCACCGTTTATAACTACAATACGGCAAAGCACAAGCATTCTGTAGCTCTGTTGTCACAGCGTACTCGAATCAAGATGTAAAGACTATACTGTGGTTCTGTACAGGGAGGGTAGGATACACGATCATGCTCTAAACGATTTGGGCATAGGGGATTTCCAAACGGTACATTTGTGAAACTGCTAAATGCATTTACTATGGCAGTCTCGAGCCCAGTGACATTAAAAATCATCTTCTTAGAATAAAAAACCTTTGTTCAAAGAATCTTAGTAATATCAGATAAATTAAGAAAAAAATATGAATTTCCATCAAATCAATGCCTTCTGTTAAATTACCTGTGCATAACTCAAATCAGAACTTCCCTGCAAAGTATCTCTATCAACATAATACCCTTCGTGAACATACCGCCCTCAAAAAATGCGCAACCGATACACTCTAATATCAAACATCCCTATTCAGAATATTATACAACACCCCAAAAACCTTGCCTCCTGGACTTCTTTTAAGGGTGCCATAAATAGATTAGCATATCAAATTCTACTTAATTATATTTGCTGCACGTCCATCCTCATGAGCTATTTATCAAAGTTGGTGATGTTGCCTCTGAACGAGGAGTTCTACCGACGAAGATAGACGTAAGACGAGAAACTCAGCCAACAAACGAAGAGCAAACTTGCAAACTGTATGGAAAGGAATACACAATAGGGGCATTGCAAAGAACCATAAACGTCAACTCGAACGCCTATTTTTTAAGACTGACATTTAAAAATCACTTTCCTGTGACAACGATTTTGAATAGACAGACGTAAGAATACGAACTCGGCTTAAACATTTATGGCTCTTTGCAATTAACCTCAACCGCCGGGGTAGGACCCCTTCTTTCAATCACATCAACAAAAGCACTAAGAAATAGTGTCTCTTTCATAACCCTCACCAATGTCTTCTAAGGACCAACCGCTCTACCAAAAAGAGATTGTTATGTGCATCGCCATCTTTAAATTGGCACTCTTTGCAATATTAGAACCTCATTTTTATCACGTTTTACTCCAATCAATTTTACTTCAAATATCCGTATCACTAGAATATCTATACAACACGTGACTCCCCATTTAACCCTATGCATCCACAATATTTTTAACATAAATATATACAACCCCTGACTCCACCTTTAAATCTATAATCATATCTCACTTATATTTCTTTCGAGTCAACTCTGAATTCTTAATAACTTCTATTTTGAGGATACACATTTTCTCTTATTTTTATCCCAAACTTGTCGTCTTAACACTCTGCACCTCAATAATTCACTTTTCCACATATCCATTCAAACTCTTATTTCTTAATGAGGACTTATTTTCATTTTAATATTTTCTTTTACTTTTGTGGCATTTACTTATGTAATTATGTATTACTCATTTTCCTTTTTTCAATTAATTTTTTTTTCCAATTTCACAAAATTTTCACGCCTAAACCTGTCACAAATCTCTGCAAATACGTCACAAATTCTTTATTCTGATTTCATTTCGGATACTAACGCTGCACGCTTGTACTTGTAGCACCCCCAAAGTGTAGCCGTACACACGAGATCTTCGTTCACTAACAAACAAGTCGCGCTGTTTACGAAAGTTCTGTACATTCAGTGCCCATGGTTAGCGCATATAGGGTGTACACACAATTTTGATCATTTTGATCAGGAATGGTCATTGAGCCATTTTGGTCTCCAAACTTTGAAATGATTCTTTCCTTGAAATAAGTGGCCCTTAAACGACATTATTTACTGAACATTTTGAACAGTGTACTTAAGAGATATAAGCAAACGAATATTCAAAATTTTGTTCACTACCATTTGCGGAATTTCACGAACGATGGGTGTTGATTCAAAAATTATATTTTGTATGAAAAGATTAGTAATCATGAAAAAGGAGCCAATGCACCACCAATTGAAAAATATATACCAGAATTGCCTCAGCAAATAGAAGAAACTACTACACAACAAGATATGGTATGACTTTTAGACTTAAACAAATAACTTGAAAATAAGAAGTTTCTTGAAATGAATTGGATCCACGTGATCGATACAGAAGGCGCTATAGTATCTTTTAATTGCCATCTGCTAATACAAGATGCTGCTCCTCGGTATAATCGGAGTGCTTCGTGGAACATCGGCTTGTTATAAGTCTTGCATTTGGAGTGGAGTTGTGCTATACCTTTGGAACAATAGGAGCTGTAGGTGAGTGAAATTGGTATATTGGAATGTATGAATTTAGCAGGGTTTTCTAAGATGAGTAGCAATGTCAAAACTTTCTGTGTTAATGAGCTCGTTTCTAATGCTCTACAGACAGAACGGCGCATTAGTAATGATGAGTAGCAAGTGATTGTTTTTTTAGAGATGGAAAGTTAACTTAAATTACAGGTTTAAAAACAAAAACGTAATTCAAGGGTTAATGAAAAACCGCTGTCTTAAAAAGCGAAAAGCAGATCCAGGAAGAGGCTAAAAAGGGATTTTTGGAAGGCCAGCAGAAAAAAATTACCTTTTGACCTTGTAAATAACGAATACGTCTAGTATGGAGTAGATTATGTTGACTCATGCAGATATGGTATTTTAGGTCTGCTCAAAAAAATTATGAGGTCTTAAATTTCGGGTTAAGGTTATTTTGATGACACAATAAATACGATATATGCAAATACAAATCTTGAAATAGTAAGAACAATGTGTGTGGTGAATTGCTAGATAAACCTGGGCGCATCAGTTTATACACAACACAAACCTGATCATTCGTTTTTGTGTACATAACTTTGGGCGCCTTTACCATGTATATATATATATATATATATACTAAATGTTAACAACAGTTTGAATTAACCATAAAATAGTTCATGAATGAAATTTACAGTAGATGCCTGTGTATCTTCAGCATTCCTTACATATTGTGAGAGAAAGGTTGCAATATATTACATAATTAAGGAGTGTGTCAGAAAAGGAAACGGTTATAGCAACCTAATATAGTTATAGGTCTTGATAATCTTGTCAAAGAGTCGTCTTATTCATATTTCATCGCCTATTACTATCATATTTCTGAAGCAGACCATTTTTCAAAATCGTCGCTTGCCCTTTCTAATATAGAAATTGGGTAAAGCGGTACTTTAAAATTTACAAAGTTTCAGAGCTGTTACTTATGTCAGCATAGAGTAGAGAACTGAGGTAAATAGAAAGAAACAAATTAGGTGGTAAAACAAACGGGCAATAATTTTCTCAGTTTGAGGAAAATTAGGTCTCACTTTAAACGTGGAGGTTCTATTGTGTATTACAGATGAACGTGGTATTGTACCACGAGTGCAACTTTTAGGGTCAGGAGTTGATTTTCTCATTTAAGAATTCTATTGATGAAAATATGGGTGTGAAACTTATTATTCTAAAATTGACTTTTATGCCAGAGTTGTCAGGTTTATGTTAGAGTGATTTTTCTAAATTTGAGAATTTTATTGAAATATATGGGTAATCAGGTATTTCAAAATTTCTTAATTGAGAAATCTGTTATTTAACATTTTAAAAAAATTACCACCAGTTGGAATGAAACCAGATTATACGCGTGCTTTAGGACTGCTTGACCCTTGGAGGACCTTTGACCATCTAACTCTAAATGACCTTTAAACATATAATGATCTTATTTGAGCTAAATTTGGACCCCAATTTAACTTTTCTATTTCTTACTTTTGACATGATTTTGTTATTTTGGAGATTGTTTTATTGAATTTTATGGGGATTTAATTTGTCCAATGTCCTGGTCCCCAGCCTATTTTTACCCCTAAAATGACATGAATGATTGTCCTCAAAATGTCCAATTTCTGGGTTGACCCAAAGTTATCCCAAAATGATTGGTAAAAAAATATTACTGTCCTGGTTGACCAAATTTGTCCCCGGGATAATTTGGTCTCAAAATGTCCAATGTCCTGGTCGCAGACCCCAAGAAAATAACTACTACTCGTTTACATATTCCGAAAACCACAGGCCTTTGTTAGCAACCTTCGCTGTCACGCAGTGCCATAGCTTTGGAACGCTCTTTCCCCAATTTTTCACAAGACAAGCACCATCTCTCTCTTTCTTTTAATAGAGCTTAAAACCTTATCTGTTTTTATCATGGACATGTTTAGTCATTTGTATTGCATTGTTCGTAGACTTTTACATGACTTTGTGCATTAGTTTTGTATTGCGCCTTGAAATGGGTAATGCGCATTTTAAATTATAATATGTATTGCTAAGGACCGATAGTTTCACTCTTTGACTGGCCTTAATTCCTAAGGACTGATAGTCCCGCCCCCTTCGGATCCGGGGTCCGTTCTTGTAACACAGTCTAAATCTACTGGTTATTAATAGTAAGTGAGGTACTGAGACAAAACAATCTCGCTAAACCCTGTTTGCGCCGATTTAACAAAAAAAAAAAAAAAATTTCTTACCCCACAAAACACCCCTAGACCCCCAATCCTCCAACCTAAATTTTCGCAAACCAACCTGAAATATGACATTTTAGCCAATTACAGCCTAGTTGTCTGTAAAATAACACTGAATACCATCAGCTTAAAGTGCATGAATGGGGAGACAAAATAATGTGGCAGCTACGAAAAATTTTCAATGTGTGATTTATAATAACAACAATTAAATAACAACACCCATACCACACAACCATGTGCAGGATTTTATCTTAAATGACCCCGCATGACCTTGAAATGACCTTTAAAATTTTGGACTTGATATGACCACATTTACTAGGTTTGATGACCATACAACCATGGCCCGGATTGACCTTGGATGACCCCGCATGACCTTGAAATGACCTTAAAAATTTTTGGTACTGAATGTTGACCACACCCACCAGTTTCATCCTCCTACTACATATTTAGTGATTTGACCTTGAATGACCTCGCATGACCTTGAAATGACCTTAAAATTTTTGGTACTGAATGTTGACCACACCCACCAAGTTTCATCCTCCTACTACATATTTAGTGATTTGACCTTGAATGACCCCCCCTTTGCATGACCTTGAAATGACCTTAAAATTTTTGGTACTGATGTTGACCACACCCACCAAGTTTCATCCTCCTACTACATATTTAGTGATTTGACCTTGAATGACCTCGCATGACCTTGAAATGACCTTTAAAATTTTTACCCCTGCAATGTAACCACACCCACCAAGTTTCATCCTCCTACTACATATTTAATGATTTGACCTTGAATGACCTCGCATGACCTTGAAATGACCTTAAAAAATTTTTGGGCGCTGATGTTGACCACACCCACCAAGTTTCATCCTCCTACTACATATTTAGTGATTTGACCTTGGATGACCCCCACAGAACAACTCTTCTTCTTCTGTGGTGACCTTATGACCCCCACAGAACAACTCTTCTGTGGTGACCTTGGATGACCCCCACAGAACAACTCTTCTGCGGTGACCTTGGATGACCCCCACAGAACAACTCTTCTGCGGTGACCTTGGATGACCCCCACAGAACAACTCTTCTGTGGTGACCTTATGACCCCCACAGAACAACTCTTCTGTGTGACCTTATGACCCCCACAGAACAACTCTTCTGTGGTGACCTTATGACCCCCACAGAACAACTCTTCTTTGGTGATCTATGACCCCACACAAAACAACTCTTCTGTGGTGACCTTATGACCCACACAGAACAACTCTTCTGTGGTGACCTTAGAACCCCACACAAAACAACTCTTCTGTGGTGATCTTATGACCCCCACAGAACAACTCTTCTGTGGTGGCCTTATGACCCCCACAGAACAACTCTTCTGTGGTGACCTTATGACCCCTACAGAACAACTCTTCTGTGGTGGCCTTATGACCCCCACAGAACAACTCTGTGACCTTATGACCCCCACAGAACAACTCTTCTGTTAAGTTTTCTGTGTGAACTTGCATGTTGACAGGAAATTTGGCAGTTTTTTGTTAAGTGGGCTCAATTTTGTCAATAGACCAATTTTTATTTAATGATTCTTGCCACCTAGCACAAGTGTAATTTTTGCAATTTAATTTGTTGCACCCACTCGAATGATACATAGTTTCATTTGAGTGAAAATGCTCTAATCATTTCTTTTGGTCTGCTTGGATGTGATTTCTAATTCGTTTTTCAACGACCCATTTGGCACACTCATGGATCGGTGTAGTTACAAGTGTAATGATCTAATGCTTTACATCGTGTTAATGGTCATCTAACCCACCGTGCAAATGCCATCCACGTTTGCGAATCATAATGTACATCTTA
Organism: Ophioderma brevispina; assembly: GCA_023653785.1. Lineage (NCBI taxonomy): Eukaryota > Metazoa > Echinodermata > Ophiuroidea > Amphilepidida > Ophiodermatidae > Ophioderma > Ophioderma brevispina. The sequence goes on along the minus strand of JAMKCH010004690.1, from coordinate 1,587 downwards.
TCGCCAACAGTCATTCCACTTTTGCCGGAAGTAGATTTCTATCGATTGAAAGATGATCAGCTGAACCTGAGGAATTCTATTGAATGCCCTGTGCGTTTGCCCATTTCTACTTCAATGTTACCATCCACAACAGCACAGGTAATTTTTCCTAATTCCTGTGTTGTGCTGAGATTAGAAAATACAATGACACTCAGCCACCTCTTTGAAAAGATAGGGCTAATACCATCATCCAGAATTTAATAATACACCATGTTTTTTTTATCTTCCTCATACTCTGTGAGATAATAACATTGCATAAGTACTGTAGCTCCCCCAGTTTGTTTGTGCAATTGGATCTAGGGTGGATATACACAACCCTTTATCATCATTGAGCCATCTAAGTTGCCTTGGTGTATAAGACTGATGAAAGAATCAATCAAGCCCATATGAGATTAAAGCATAAACCCATTATAATTGAGAATGCTAGGGAGTATTATGCAATACCAACATATTGCTTTTATTGCCTTGGTCCATTTGACAACATGGGAAAGATTCATACCTTCAACAATAGCATTCCCACACAACAAGATAATTCATTATCCCTGCCAATAAAATTATAAATACAAGGGGCTACAAACCTTTAAAGTGATAACTTCCTCCTCCAGATTAGGTTGTTTGAAAATCAGAACAAGGTGTTAGCTTTATCAAACTGAAAACTACTAAATGAGCCATGGTGAGAAGGCAATTGCTTGTATATAGTTTATTATATATAATACCAGATAGTCATACCTGTAGTGTGTGGTAGACAGAAAAAACGCACGTCAAACAAAGGATGTCAAGGGGAGTTCAACCACAAAGTGCCACAAATAGTATAGAATATGTTCAGTGATATTCTGAAAATTAAGGTCAGTGCAGTTTCGCAATCGGAAAAGTCTTTGTAAAAATAATGAGTGCTATTTCACAGGTTTGTATGGTAATAATTATTCGAATTGATTAAACAATCGAACGCAAATACCTTTGCGTTTTGCGGTATTGATTTTGAATATATTTGTTATTTATGTTTCAATGACAGCTGAATATTGTTGCCTTCTAAATTTTGAAAAGTTTTAACTTCTGTTCTAATTTAGTCCCTTTAGCTAACCCTATTACCAGTTTTTAGCAGTGAATTCTTAAAATACGAAACGTCCATTCTTACCATATGATAAGGAATAATTACCCCGCCTATAACAAACAACGGATATTATTTTTATGAAATTTAGGCTTATATTCTTGGTTAAAAGCTCGGGCAAATATTCACAGCAATGGACTTTTGACCTGTAGGACGACAGTATATCTATATACTCTGTATTTTTTTGCATTGAAGCATTGTGTTGACCTTAAACAAACCTGATTTTGATTCCAACATGAAACGTGAATAATCTGTGTTCATGTGCTTCCTTTTTTTTTTTTTTCTGGGTTGGTCTAGGACCTTTTTTTCTAGCCTGAAACTAGCCGCAACTGGATTTTATAGTAAAAGACTGAAACTAATATACAGCATTTGGACCATACGGTACGATATGAATACAACTGTCATTCAACGATGTTGGAAAGAGATTATTAAAACAACAG